>JAVKLA010000036.1:23373910-23415521 GCA_034782735.1 Sagittarius serpentarius | reverse complement strand
AGTAACCCTGCAGAACACGTCTGTTTGTCAGTAACCCTGCAGAACACGTCTGTTTGTCAGTAACCCTGCAGAACACGTCTGTTTGTCAGTAACCCTGCAGAACACGCAGGCGCTGATCCAGGTTAGCTTTCTTCCCCTGAACGCCTTGCTCACAAGCCTGCACGTATTGCAAGGCGTGCTCTGACATTTTGGAAGAAAGAAACGAGAGATTTCAAACCCCGAGTACAACGACTAGCTGACTTGGCAAACACTTTCATTAAAGAGTTCATGAAATATTTGTCCCCACTCCTATGAACTCTAAAGCATTCTGCATATTAATTCACTGTGGAAACAACAAGCACTGAAATAAATGCAAGTGACACATGGACTTGTGACATGCATGAGATCAGGACATATTACACAACAGCTACTGTCAGCTTTCCTGGAGAATCAATGGTCATGTCCTGCAGTCTTCGTTCTCCCACGCAATCTCTGGCTGCAGTGAGCACATAATTGCCTGACAGCAAGGGGAAGAATCAACCCAGCTGTTAGTCCTTTCTCTTACCTAGGAAATGAGCCAGCCCTCCTAAATTTTCTGATAATTGACAATAACTAAATTAGCAGTGTGCCCTAATATTTTAATAGCTCCTAGCCAACTTCTGGGGGAAAAAGCCAGCCAACACTCTCCGCCACTCTTCATTTTCTAGTCTTTGGTTTCATGTAGAAATAAGAGATATTCCAGAGTATACAATGTTGGAGTCAGTTAGAGTACAGTATAAGTAAGTCATTCTGGAAAGAGAGAAGTCACTTTTTTGTAACATTACTCTAAATCAATAAAGTTCTTTTCAAAAATTATCTTTCAGAACAGGATGGTCTAAGTTACATCTAATCTGAAATCCTATGAACGCAATATAGAAGTACTTTTTGTGTTCAATATCATGGCTCTTAGATGTAAGCCCAGCACACTATGGAAATAATTATAAGGTTACTGACTAAAATTAAAATTGCTTGCCTAAAATCCTTCTCACAAAGACCACCTGACAGTCTTACAGCTGAAAGATGATTTTGAAATAGCTCCACGTGGTAAAAATGTTCCCAGTATCTGAAGCCAGCTGGTAAGACCCAACCACTAGTCAATGGCTGCCCACTACGAACAGAGACAATAATTCTCCTTTTGAAGAATAAGATCTATTTAATAAGGCTGATTTGAGACAGAGTATAGGCAAAAGACAGACAAAGGAGGAGGAACAAGAGAGACGCTAGTGCCGGACCGAGTCCTTCTTGCTGGAGCATTGCTCCTCATGCCAAACGCTCCCATCCGGCAGCAGCTTCATCAACACAAACTTCCAATCGGTTGGAGAGTGAACAGAGCTTATGAAGAGCAGACGGACGCATTACACTGCCCGTGTTTGGATCAATTTGATTTGTATCATCATCATCATCAACAACAAAACCTCTCTTAACTTACGAGAGCTGTTCGCAACAGCAGAGGACCCACAGTTAATCTCAGGCAGCAGGAGATTGCTTTTACAGGCAACACAGATCTATTTAGCACTCAGCCTGCCTGCAGTAATGATAATGCAAACAGATATTTGGCCTACGGACTTCCTCGCTAGAACTGACTTACTAGTAGGACACACAACAATTTTCAATAAATCTAATATTTCAAAATGCTTTTTCTGCCAAAGTAGCACTTTATATTTCTGTCATTTACAAAAGCAAGCAATAATGCATTTTAGATCTAATAGTCTCTTCAGCCGAGGGATCTCTAAGTGCTTTGCCAACACTAAATAACTACAATGCAAGATATAAGGAAATTCACATGTAAAGATTGCTTCCCCCAAACTAAAAAAAAAATGTAGCTACCTCCATACTGAAGTCCAAGAGAGAACAATTTACAACACCCACCTTACAAATGCACATAGAAAAATATATGATTCAGAGGGAAAGTTCTGCAGAAGATAACTTTAACTCCTTTGAGCTGAGATTTAGCAGGAGACACTCCAGTAAATACATCTGTTCTTCAGAGAGCAGCCAAGGAGCCTTGAATGACTACTGTGATCATATGAAAGATAACAGCAAAAACTCGGAGTCTAAAATACTTTCTTGCTATATTGGTTTGCTATTGATTGAAATGTGAAGTCACTAAAACTACAACTGTTAGCATTTAAATACCCATCCAAAGCTGGAGCGCCTTGGCTTAACAGAGATGACAAAAATAACAAAAGCTGCATCACTTCAGAGCCACCCTCTTCCACAGAGCATGTAAATGTTATTGGATTCGAACTATCTAAAACATGCATCGTTGGCTGTTAACGGAGACAGGCCTGTATGTCTAGCATATTAAAATACATTATTGTTTGGTTTGGACTTTGGTAATTTCAAATACACAGAATTACTTTTCTTCAGTTAAGGAGTTTTAGAGTGAGGAGCATCCAGCCAGCTGGCTGAGCTGCCAGCCAGGCTTGCAAGATGCAGAAACCCTACACATGCATGGAGGGTATCTGACAATTGATGGAATGAAAATGTGATCCACAAAATGTGAGTGAGAAGCAACTGTGCAACCTCTTACGTGCTGGCTATCTGTCTGTGCAACTTTCTGGACTTCCAGATTACAAAGAATGATGTATTGGATGAGTCTATGAGTGTTGCCTCGAGCACTTGACAACCGGGGAAAAATTACGTGTCAGTTTATCATCAGTATGGATGTCTACAGTGCAAGAAATTCAGGATGGTCAAAAAATAATCTCCAATTCATCAGTGAGCATTTCAAGAACCAGAGAGGCCAGGAGGAATACAATGATTTTTGATGTTCATGGACATTCATGCTGCTTTTCTGTTAGAAGGAAGAATGAATTCTTATTCTTTTTGATTCCTGGATCAGAAACATCCTTACTTACAAACTTTTGCTTTAAGACCTGCATCTTTTGCTTTGTCTTCTGCTCCACCTGACTTTCCCCTGATTTTAAGGTATAAAAGATTATTATTTTTTTTTTACAGATGGAGAAAAAAAATATTGGCAAAAACATTTGACCAGCAAGCTTGCCTGCTTTTCCTCACAGAAGTTGCTGTGAGCACCTACCTAACTCGAGGGCGCCTGTGCTGAACTGGCTTGGGCTACTGCCAGAGGAGAGCCCCCCCAGCTCTTTGGCTGCAGGACCAACACCGCAAACACCAACATGAAAGACTGTCAGAACTTTATTTTCGGCACGTCAGAGAGCATATTTCTATCGCTGTCTGCAAAATTTTAAGGGTGTATAGATCCAACATAGTAACGATAACCTAAATGAACGATGTGATCCGTCACAAGAGCTCTCTTACAATGCTAATAGTTCGCACTCAAAAATACCTGAAGTGACTTCCTCTCGCGTACGGAACACACAACAAAGTGATCAAGCAAAATACCAAGCAAAAAAGTCACTAAGTTAGTAATTGCTTGACTGAACAACAATTGGGTGTAACTGAAACCCAGCTGGTAAGGGCCAGTAACAAGGGGTGAACTGATAACATATATGTACTGTATGCTCAGAAGCATATGGGCTGTTAAAGTCCTTACTAGCGATGTACTAAGATCTAACAAAGAAGATACTGTAGATGTAAAAAATGTGAGTCACAATCTCGGAGCCTGCCAGCTCAAAGACCAACGGTGACAGACATCCACAATGTGGCCGTATTGACTTGCCTGTGGAGGTGGCACTGCTTATGTCACAGTCACGGCTTCATTTGCAACTCTTGACCTAAAATGTGTCTCAGTCTAGAACTTTTCCGTGTCCTTGAACTTAGTCAATAGGCTATAAAACCTACATTAAATAAATTTTGAAAATTATAAATTGTACGTTCCTAATCTTATTTCGTGCTTTGCCTTTATCCAACTTCTCTTGGGAAAAAAAAAAGACATAAGAAGAATCAGATTTTTCTACAACACTGAAAACATGGCATGGAAATTAGCTTGGTTAGGAAGAGAAATCTTCAAAGAGAGAAGCCCAATAAAATGGGCTTTGATGAATTTCTGTCAAAAAAAGAGAGATAATTTAACTACCTCTTTTTTCCCCATTGATCTCACATAGATAATTTACATTAGACTTCACATTTTTCTTGATAGAACAGTAAAACATTTTTTCCACAGTGTGTCTTTTTCACTAATCACCACAGAATACTGATATCTTTTGCAAGAAGTTCGGATATACATCATTATACGATGCATGACAGACCATTTTAGCACTATCTGTTTGGGTTTTTATGTCGTAGGCTAGCAGGTTACAGATCCGCAACATATGGGATTGTGTGAAGTTTTACAATACTGGGACTGACAAATGCCAGCAACCAGATAACTCCTCTTTCCCTTTTCTCACAGGCTCCCCTGTCTCCATACCACTAAAAGAGCTCACTATAAATACCAAGGCAGTGGAAAACCTCAATTAGCATGAAGTCCTGCTACACAAGTATTTGGCCACACTGATGCCCAGATACCATTCAGCAAGAAGAGAACGAGGCCACTGATGGATCTTCTTGTCCAGAAACATTCAAACTGGATCAAAATTGAAATCTTTTAACCAAAATTCAATGATTATATACATTAGTGAAGTTTTCTTTATGAAAGATATTACAAGCTTTATAGATAAAGATGCAAAAATAAGTAAGTGTGCTCATACTACAAGAGTTTTGATAATAATTAAATTTATTTCTTTTCCTCTACAGTTAACCTTGGAAATGTACTACTCCAACTGACCGATGACTGCAAAAGAGAAGGAAACAGTTTAAATCTGAATAATGATGCTTGAAAATAATTATTTTCTTGCACTATTAAGGTATCGAGATTTCTGATTGCTTAAAGGAAAGGATAAGTGACAGTTTTCATTAGTACTCCGACACAGAAAGGTTGCGGTTACTGGAGAGGGCCCCGATGACCAGAACAGACGTCATGCCCACCTTCAAAAAGAGCAAGGAGAAGGACCTGGGGATCCACAGCCTGGCCAGCGTCACCCAGGTCCTGGTAACATTATAGAGCAAACCCTCCTGAAGAACATTTCCCGAAGCCTGAAGGACAAGAAGCGCAGTGGGAACACCTAGCATGGATTTAGCAAAGGCAAATTGGGTTCCCTTCACATTCTCTTCTCATTAACTGAATGGGCTTCTGAAGGATTGCCGTCAATTATGAAGCCTTGCAAGACAAGTTTAAAGAAATGTCCCTAGGAATGCAAAATACAGGATGGATCTCCGCGTCAAGCACAAGAGAAGTTATCTGGGCTGGGTGCGCATTTTCAGCCCCTCAGTGCGCTTCTGGTTTTTTACATGTCCTACCATTTGGGGAAATCAGGTGCTTACCTTCAATTAAACTTTCCTATGTTGCCTCAAGAAATGGATTTCGGAAGTTTACAGAAATTGCTGGATCGTTTGCATCGTCTCTGAGTCAGCTGAGCGTTAGGAGCACATCTTTTCACTCCTTGCTAGTGTACGTAATGGACACCACCAGACAGCTGTTGTAAGTGCATTAAACGTCAGGAAAAACCTCTTCTGCTTGGAGCACTCACTTTTCAGGACAAGAAAAAAATACCTTTACAAAATTTCAAGTTCAACTGATGGGTGTGAGGGCATTAATTAAAACCTCGTATTTAAAACATGTATCCCACTTTTTGTAATTCCACAGAAATATAATAGACATGGGAAACTCTGCGACTGGTGTGAGGGGAGATTGGTAAATACAGCCTTGAAACACTGGTAGCAGCTTTGATCGCTGGTTACTGTTATCATCCTTCCATCTAGTATTAAAGGCTAAGCTACTTACAGGGAGCTTTTTCACTGCCCTGCATTCTGGAAGAGCTGCCTCAAGTCTTAAAGAAAGGTTTAATCTTTAGACCCACAAGAAAGGCAATGCCGCTTCCCCTCTGCCTTGCTTCAGAAGGTGGAATCCTAGAGAATAAAACGCACTTTTCTGAGCTGCACAGGCATTATCCTGGGCTCGTCGGGAAAAGCATTCTGCTTTGGAAGCAGTGCAAGTACTTTATTTCCACTGCTACTCTCATAATGGAGGATCTTCCTGTTATTAATTTAAACCAACTAGAGTAACTAGTTGCTGAAATCTGCAAACTCTTTCCCCTCAAAAATTAAATACTTGCATAAAAGCATTTTCCAATCTTCAAATCCGATAGCACGGCTGACAAAGCATGGTTAAAACTAAGAAATGCAGAGACTTGTGCTCCATTTCCCAAACAGATGGATGGGCAAGTCACACATACAGACTTCAAGAGAGTCCACAGTATATTGATATTAAATAAGTTTACTGCTGGGATAAGCACTGATTTGGGGCTCATTTGAGAGCAGTGCATTTGAGACAGTTAAAGTTTGCAGCGAGTTACACTAATTAGATAATACATTACAATGCAGTTAATATTTCACTCCTGGCACTTTATTTTCAGCTATCAATAGCCACATTTCCCTCACTACTGAATATCACGCACCATTGTGAAGGGCAATTTGATGCCAAGGAGATCAGAAATGAGAGAGGCGTATGAAGCATGAAGAGGTGCGGCAGGAGAAGAAAGAGACTATTTCTTGAAATCCCCTCCCTCCTTTTCTTGCTAATGACATTAGATTGGACAGAGGGGTCCATAAAACATTTACTGAGCAGTTAGGAGCACCAAGGACTTTCTTAGCCGTATGTCCAGACTCTCGTCCCAGACAGCTATAGCAACGTACGCCGAGAACTGACGATGGCTCTTTCAAGTTACAGCTCAGCTGCCCCAGGAGGAGCACAGCCATTCAAGCACGTAATTCGGTGTTTGCCCATTTTCCCAAGCACCCAAGATTCACCAACCTCTGCTGCTGTTAGCTGAAGCTGATGTTTCCTTCCACAGCATTTCTGAGTGTCCAGCAGGTGCCAATCCATGCACATGGAATGGGATGCTCCTAAATGTCCTACCAGTATAGGTTCCATACACATTTTGGATAAGTTCTGATGACTTAGAAATCCTACATTAAAAGCTGAACATTGATATCTCTTTTTTTTTTTTTTTCCCCTTTTAACTAGAGTCTTCAGGGTCCATGTATACAGGACTCATTAGAATGAACAATTACATAATGAAAATAAATCCAGCCGTAAACTGCCCACACATCGTAAAGAAACACGGGAAGAGCCTGAACTGCATTACTACTTGAAAAATAGTTCTAAAGACACAACTTATATTAACAACAGTATTTTTCTTCTCTACCAGTGTCCCACTCCAGTGTTTCTCAACAGGTGAGAACAACACCTCAACACGCACAATGGATGACCAACACAGCGAGGTTTAGCTGAGCAGCCCAGGTGAGGTGCACATCCTCAGCACCTGGAGACCAGCTCAATGGATCAGACGATCTCCATAACTAGTAAACATTGACAGGTATCACAATGGCAAAGCCATGTGACAAAGCAACAAGCTTTTGAACAAGGATGCCGGCACGAACTTGAAGAAAGGGCAGAATGATTGCACCCTAGCAATTTAATTACACTGCGAGAGAATTTAGCGTATTCAGGAGGCACAGACATAGCTGGTAGTTTCATTAAGTTTGTGTTATGTATAGAAATGTTGAGTGCTAGGTCAGACTTTTCTTATTATCTTAATGGGGATACCACTCACATGGAGAGATATGATGCCTGTCTAACTGTCACAGTGGCTCTAATGAATTGTGCTAGAAATACAGCGATGAGGGGGAGGAGATGCATACTTAGGCTGCCTAAGCTGAAAGTTGTTACAAAAAGATGATGATAGGAAATCAAATGTCCCTGCAAAGCAAGATTTTATATCAATACATCAGTGTCAATTCCATCAAACCTTAGTTTGTCCCCCTGACAAACTGCTTGAAGCAGCGGCCCTTCATACACCCTGGACCTACCAGCTCGAGACACGAGCTGCTAGCTTTATCTTAAACCAGCTGAGCTCGGTGTGACTTTCTGCAGGGTATCTGAATGACTAAGTACACAAAAGAAGCTGAAATCAAATTATTATCCACTTGGATTCCTGCCAACCTCCAGATTAAGTTGCCAAATTACTTTCCATTAACTTTTATTTTTCCCACAGCCATTCCGTTTTCCTCTATACTTTAGCCCTTTGCCAGTAAGTATTTTAATTGCCAACTCTTTTTCTTCCAGCTATCTCAGGGTGGTCTAGCGGCCCTGCAACCCTGTTTGTCCTCTGTATGTCGGCATACAGTCATGCATAGTAAAGAAATTGCCTAATGCCTATAGGCTTCATGCAAAATCCACCTCAGCCTAAAAATAACTCTTCCATCAGCTCTCACAATCTTGAAGGGAAAAGCTATATATCAGACTATGCCATAGAAATGCTGTATGTACGTACATGCATGTCTAAAGATACATAGAGCCTATATATAGCCATTAAGGAAAACCTTTTCTCCAGGAGGATGGCCAAGACATGGAATAGGCTGCTCAGAGCCACTGTGCAGGCTCCGTCTTCTGAGGTTTTCAGGACCAGGCTGGATAAATCCCTGAGCAATCTGGCCTGGCCCAGAGCCCCGCTGGGAACAGAGGCTGGACCAGGGACCTCCTGACCTTCCCACCCGAGTTACTCTGGGATTACAGCTACTCCTATTTGCAACTTCACTCTCTTTTCTTGCTTTCCCAAGTACACATCATATTTACCAAGCACTAGTACATATTCATGCGATGTCCAGTTTGCTATACTTTTATACACTACAGTGAGGTTCAATACCAGTCTACTCGAGTAAAAGCGTGAGGGAGATGGAGAGAGAGTGATGAAAAATACCGGAGTTTTCCAACCCAGCCACTATGGAAATGTAAGTGGTCTGATGTCAAAGCATCACCATTTCCATAAGCAGGAAGCTGTCGGCTGATGGATGAGGACGTACAAGCATCTACATTTTGCAGGCAGAAGTGGGACTAAGGGTAGAAATATTACTGTGTCTGGTGTGACATTCTCACTTAAAGTCACTGGGGTTCTAAATATTTTACTTTAGGAGTCTTGTCCCACAGAAACCATTTCAGTTATTCAGCCTGGAAAACTGCCTTTCAGTCATTCTGCTGGGCCTGATTAATTATGCTTCTTCTAGTGAAAACATCTGAGAAACGAAGATCTAACATCTGATTTACTCGCTCTGGGTAGAGTGACCTACCCTCTTGTTGGCACTTGTGCTTCAGTTAAGAGCTTTCCACACGAGAAAGAGGAGGGCAGCACAGGGAACACTGAAGTAAGTGAAATCCTGCTGCTGGGCACCGCAGAAATGTGGCAAGAAACGAAGGTTTCACCATGTAATTTTGGTCCCATTAAAGTCAGCTTTTTTTTTTTTTCCCCGGGGGCATTTCAATCACAGCATTAGTAGCAGCACATTTCCAACATACACTATTGAAAAATCACACTTCTATTAATGAATCTTCCTTTACCTACAAATTCTCTGCTTGGTACTTTTTCTGCCTTGTGTTTATCGCTGCAGTGGCAAAGGCTTGCGGTGTGAGTGGGATGCAGACCGACACGTTTATTCAGATAATACTTGTGAATCTATAAATACGACTTTGAAATATCCTCTTTGATAACATCAGGCCAGATTTCATAACTTATTTACTCTGAACAGCAGCTAAGTCCCCAAATAATCCTGCCAACTGCAGAAGGATTACTTCCACAATAAAGCCAGGCGTATGACGGGTGGCAGAGTCAGGCCCAGGAGATGCTTTGGGTTCAGTGCCACGGTACAATTTATCTGGTTCACCGGAGGTTTTTCACAGCATCTTGGGTGACTTTCATACCTGTAGTGTGGGCGCTTCGGGAATAACTAACCTGCCACAGGCTTTCGGGACCGAGCGGAGGAGCCTGCCCGCCTCCCCCCCTGCCCCCTTTGCTGGAGCCTCGCTGGTTTGGTGCTTGCCCAAACCAACCCACGACCCTCGCACGGGCGAGATGGAGAAATGCGAGGTGTGCGTTACCATACGCCTCTGAGAACAGCTTAAAACCACCACGGGGCGAGTGACGGCTCTTGCGGCTGACACCCGTGCCGATGGGCAGCGGTCAGGCCCCAGCAGCCCCCACCGGCCTCCCCTTCGTCACCTAAAGGCCGCTATTTCAGCTCGCCTGGCACACAAGCTGGGCATTTTCTAACATTGCTTCCTCACCAGTGGGTGCCCGAGCGCTCACGCCTTTATTCGGCTGTTAAGAAACTATGTGCTGGCATCAAACTCGGAGGTTGTTCGAGCACAGTGGATGCCAAATCCCTTCCCTACGGTCAGTCCTTCCTAAAGGAGGGTTAGGGCGTGCGGAGGAGGCAGACGCTGCTCCTGCGCTCCAGAGTCCCCAGCGCTGAGCTCATCCTCAGCTCAACGCGAGACACTCTCCTGGTTATACCAAGACCAAAGACATAGCCCACAGAAAGCAATTCAGAAAAGACACGTCACCTATTCAGGTTTCATAATATTGGCGATCTGCTAGTAAACACCCCAGCCTCCATCCTCAAACAGCATGCTAATAACCCAGAAGAGGTCCCCTGATGTAGCACCATAGCAATCAAAAATTTTCCAAGCCAATAAAAGAAAAAAAACAATCTAACATTGAAAAGAACAGTAACCCAGATTTCGATACTCAGGAGCTCTGTAATGTGCAACGTTCACTTTGATTTCACTTACAGCGTGCTCCGCTCCTGCCCAAAATAACAGCTCATCTCCGTTTGTTGGTCACGGAGGACACGCGCCTGGCAAGGGTTTCAGGTCAGGTACAGCGGGGCCCTTCGAGTAAGGGAAGGACTAATCCTTGCTGCGAATACCACCGCTTCCCTTCTTTAACTCATCTCATGGACTCAGCCGTTAAAAACGCATAAACCGCTCCTGGGAGCGGCTGGTACACGCACAGACAGACGCACACACAAGCCTCAACGGGGACCTTGCTCTAAAACGCAAAATTCCTAAAACTCCTCTAGGAGAAGAATGTCACTGCTTTCTGTAATGTCCCTGCTTTCTGTAATTACGTTGACAATTTCTCCTCTTCTTTGATGTTGCTTTTCTTGTAAAAAGAGGAGAGGGTGGAGTTTTATTTTTGTCGTTTGTGCTTGAGAAAGACTCATTAAAATGTGCTTTGGGATGTTGATGTTTTGGGTTTTTTTCAAGTATTTTTCATTATTTTCCAGATTAATTTACTTGAAGGATCATCAGGGGACCAACCCACATGTACATTTTGTGCTGTATCATTTGTTTTTGAACCATAAGCAAGATTTTAAATAAAACAGAGATCTACACTATGCTGAGACACGTTCATAGATGCAGCAGGCGCGGGTTGGATCCCAAGTCAACTACAGATCATCTTCAAGCCAAAGCCTGCACCGATCCCTCTTGCAGACACAGAGGCACCATTAAAGGCTTTTATCAGAAAACCAGCTTGGGACTCAGGTCTACTCTCTGAAACACCAAGTCGTAAGGAAGATCAGAGTTAAACTGCAAAGCCAGATATATTTCCCTGAGCACAAACGCGAGGGGGCGTGGCTGGTGGCAGCAACCTGCATGTGCTGGAGATAAGGGAAAGCCACACGTACTTGCAAGCATGAACATGGCAGGAAGAGGGACTGTTTAGCGACTGATACACTGGAGCAGCAGCTGTACAAAGAAATTGCTTCCTTCAGTCTGTGTTTGTTTCTACTAGCTGAGAAGGCCTTTCAGGACATTTCGTATAAATAAGCATTACATTAAGGACATAACTGACCTATATACCACCCTAATGGAGCTGCCTCTGGAAGCTCCTGAGTCTTAGCTAACTGCCCAAGCAAAGGAAAAACCGCAGCGTAATGCTCAGCCCCCCCGTAAGTCCCAGCTCTCTGGGACCAGGCAGGCTGCTCACCCGTGGTGGAAAGCGAGAGGAGGCTGCTTGCAGGCTTGGGTAGCTGATTTGCAAGTATTCACAAGAAGGTTTAACGGCTCTTTTATCTTTTGCTCCCTTCTGGTGTTATTCCAATGTTGATTTGCATAGTCAATATAAAACTCTTTACTTATAAACTGCCTGCAAGGATGACACCGTCAATCCTCAGCTCTATTCACAAAATTTATTATTTGTTTCAATTTAAGAGAGATCATTGCTGGATTACACAGTTGCTGATGAGGATTTATATTTACATTTACAGCAAGCAAAATACATGTCCAATTTTTTTTTTTTTTAAGTCATCTACACAAATGTGAAAGAGGAAACAAAAAAATAAAATCAGTGCGTATACGCTCATGAATGCTTGCAGATCATGTTCTGCGACTTATCTTTCCCTCAGACAATATTGCAAATTAGTCAGCATCTGTGTAACACCAGTAGCATGAGCTTGATCGTAAGAAAGAATTAAAGGATATTATTGAGACAGTTCTTAATCTTATGTGGCTGTGAAACCAAGCGCTCATATATGTTCATTTAAATGAGATGCAAAAGGCATCCAGTTGTGTTTCCGTGACATCGTATCAGACATCAGAAATCCGCACCCCCGTGTATTAAACAAGTGTATTAACTTCCAGAAATTATTCACCCATATAGAAATGTCAGGTTTCATGAAAAACGGGACTGTAAAGATTAAGAAGAAAGTTTCAGGAGATATTACACTTATCTAGTCTGACCTGTTGAGCAGTATAAAGCTTGTAATGCAGCAGATTTCACCAAATAAGTCTTTTGACATAAATCTCACAGGATGTGGAAAAAAACCCAGGGACGCATTGCAAAACCGGCTGAACTCTGTTTTCCCATGTAACTCAGGAAAGAAGATAACTTAGCTGTGATACACTACGTCACCCACAGAAGAGGTTCATAGAAGTTACGGCTTCCCTGAAAAGAAAGGATGCCCGAGTGCAAAATGATCCAAACAGAAGCTGAGTGCTAAGTCCTGCCTTGGAAAAACCAAAGCAAAATTGTTCTCCAGGACAACGGCAGGAGAAGCGCTACATCTGTACTGCCCTCCGTTAGCGGATGGAATGTTCCTCGGAGGGCTGCTGTGGTGGCACCAGCAGTCTCCTGCCTGCCTGGACCTGCCAACACCTGCGCCGCCACCTTCCACAGCAAGTACGGGCAAAAACACCAAAGTGAGAGCTGATAAGGTTATTTAAGTTCATGTGCAAAGCAGAAAAAGTGCTAGCACACATCAAAGATCGTTAAAGCAGACCAGCGATCTGTTCACAGACCTGCCAGCTCTAGCTTGGATCTAGCTGAGCCTGAAACGGTGCCATCTTGGGACCAAGGATTCATTTTATTTTCCTGAATTATCACCTCCAGAAGTTAGCAGATACTGGAACGATTCATCAATGAATTAAACAGTCACTACATGATTGGTAGAGATGAAAGAAGCTTTCTCACTTCAAACTTGTTCCAACCAGTATGAACACTGGCCTCTCATTAAAGGTCTTTGATAAGTGAAACACGTTCAAATGTGTCCTCCTTTCATTCAGCTGGTTTGTCTGTAGTATTTTCCACTGTATTTTCTTTTCCAGGTACCTGTAGTTATTAAAAGGGTGTTATAACTTGAACACAGAACGACGCACCAGCCAGCTGAACAGTCACCCAAGAGAATGGGCGTTTGTCACAAAAAGGGCAGCTCCGCTACTCGAACAGCGTCGGCTCCTGCTGCCCCTAGTTCGTGATCGGAGCAGACGAGCAGAGCGCAAACCAAAGCCCAGCGGAGGAGTCTGGCATTTACTGGTTTCACTAGCATCTGCATCAGATCCTTCAGCCTGATATAAACTCACCGACTTCAGTCAAGTATAAATACAAACCTAGACTTAGTGCATCAAGCATTTACCCCTTCCTATCTGTTTTAAAGATTGCTGGAATCGGAGGCAGTGATATAGATCCAAACTGAGGAACATCTGACCTCTTACTTATTCGACAAGACAGATGTGCCCTAGGCACCTTTGGTGCAGAATAACAGTAAGCTACTAATGCAAAATAAAGACCATAATACTCCGTCAGGCAGAGTAAAATTCAAGCCAAGGAGGTCCAATCCCCTTCTTTTTGTAGCTCAGTTTGAAGTCTGAATCTGTGTCCCGCTCAGTGCCAAGACTGTGCTACTGTCTATCACTGAAGTCTGTTGAACATTACAGCCATGTCTTCCGAATAACATGTGGTACTGCATTATTAATGCACTAATAATAAAAAAGAATGTGTGGATTTCTTTATATATACATATATATTTGTTGTTGCTTTTTAATCACTGAGTAACATTTGTCTTAGAAATTACTTTTAATCGGATGTACATCTTAATCAAGGAACCGCAAAAATCTCTCTTGCAGGGCGTGAACAGCACGCATATTTCTTAGGTTGATGCCCTGTTTCGCTACAAGCACAGATTTGTTTATATGAACTGTACAAGGGTTTACAATCAATTCAGACTGGCACAAAGTTATTCAAAGATGAGTCAGAAAGAAAAATAGTGCCCAATAGATTAAATCAGCCATTGTGAAACCCAATCTGTTCAGAAACCATTGACACAACTGCCTGAGAAGGCTGCCAAAGTGGCAGATGTTGCTAAAGCTTCCACAACGCAGCATCTGGATGGGGCACTTGTTATTTAAACAAAAAGCAAAACAGGAAAGCGGAGTGCTCTAAGTGACCAGGGAAGCCGCTGCTCACTGCAGCTCTCGCCTGCTGGTCCAGCGCCGTGCCAGAAGCCTGGGAGCCCCGTGGCACGGTCGTCTGGCAGTGCACAGTCAGGGGAAGGAGAGACCAGGTAATTCCATGTTCTCCGAGCAGCTCCTGATACAATTTGGGTGCAAACCCTGTAGTTTGCCGCTAAGCGCCAACAGCGCCTTAGTTATTAAAATGCATTACATTTTACACCACTTCCTACTGAAAAATAGCTGTGCTTGAACTCAACTGCTGACTTTGAACTTGCTCTACAAGCATCATCATCTGCGCTACAGGTGTATGCAACTTACAGTTAAAAAAAAAAAAAGTCTCCCTTATCCAGAGGACATCTTTTCATCACTAGATTTCCAAGCACCTGGGATGGGGCGGGGAAGCCAGTCACCATTTTTCCCATTTCACAGTAAAAAAAAAAAAAGCTAAAAAATAAATAAAGGCAGAATTGTCTGACATATCCCACTTCCCTAGTGACAACATTTCATGGGAGAAGAATGGACTGTGGCAATAAATTTTATCAAGATTACAAACAAGAACTCCACTAGTAGATAACACTCGTAAAGAGGTGCCTATAGGTTACAGCACGGCCGCTGTGCTTCCCGGAGCTCCGGCAAGGTACGGCCCGCCGGGCGCTGCACCCGAGCCTCCGACAGCCCGTCCCCGCTGCGGGCACGGGGGCTCCAGCAGTTAGCACAAGTTGAAAAGTCCGGCAACCCGGGATCTGTGCCCAGCCTTGCTTCAGGGAAAGCATAATTTCCGATTTGTGGATCTGTAGAAACAGATTAAATACTGCTTGGTCATTTTCAAAAGCAATTGGAGAAATGACCCAGAAATTAGTTGGAAAACATTACATATACTCGTCATGGCTTCTACTATCAGACGTGGGTGAAACAGTCACCAGTAAAGAAAAAAATGATTAATGTCTCCCTCCTTTGTTCTCCTTCCCCTTTTAACACGAATTTCTTTCACATTTTAAGACATTAGCACTGCTTTGCAAAGCTTAAAAACACACACACGTCTCAGCAATCCTTCTGCTGTAATCTGGAATTCAGTAAAACGATCTAGGACTTGCCCACATGGCAACAATTCCAATACTAATTCTGTCTATTCAGAAACGAAATCACCTCAGTTCAACCTTACTCAGAATAAGGCTGAAGTAGGCCTAATCCACTTCCAGTGTGAATTAAACTAAACCAAGCTACCATCAGTTCTGCAGGAGACTTCCACGCAAAGAGCTAGTGCAGCTTTAATAATCTGAGCCAGAATTAATTGATTCCCTTTAGCCTGCATGTACCTTTAGTCTGAGCCCATCCTCGCTGGAACAGGCCACCTCCGGGCCAAAGGGGAGATGTCCCTGAGAACATGCAACAGTGTAAGTTTAGATAAGAAGGTTTCATCCAGGAAAGTTTACGAGATTTTTTTTTTTTATTTTTTTTTTTAATGTAAACAGTCACAAGAAACTCAGCCAAGATACCAAGTTAACACCGAAAAAAACCCATGGAATATCCAGCTCCTTTCATTTGAACATTTCTTCACTTGCTTATATTTTCAGACAGGAAGACCCAGTAGGAGCATATTTAATCTGAACAGCATCTTGTGAGGATTTATGATAATTGATATTTAATAGGGTAATTTTAGTCTGGTGCCGTTAGCTTTGAAACCTGAGAGATTTGAAAAATCTTGCAGTGGAGGTTGCCTGTATATGAAGAAAACTGCCTTCTCGTGAAGCCAGAAAAGCCTGAAGTCTCTAGAAAACATTTAGCCACAGTCTTCTTCAAAGTGGATAAACAGATAACCTTAAGCGATAAGATTTTAGTAATCTTTCCTCATTGCAATGGACTGATGGAGAAAGGGCGGGGGGCAAAAGGAAAAAAAAAAACCCAACTGACAGAGGTTTGGCTGTGGGATTTGGAAAGCATGTGTGGGCGCCAGGGCTGGAGCGGACACCCGGGGAAGGGAGCGAGGGTACCTGAGCACGGAAACGGGGAGGGAATAAAAAAGCCTAAGTTGTAGAAGGGGGTGAGTTCATACACGCATCCTAGCACGGGAACTCTGACACCGAGTAAGTCTCCCCATCACAGAAACCCGCGAAGTAAATGAAGCTGGGAACAACGAAATTGCATTTTTAAGTTTTTTCCTCCCTTAGAGCCAAAGAAACCGGTAAATCAGATACTACAGGTATGACAAGCCTGGGAGGCCATCCCGCTCCTGAGCGGAAGCTTCTCTGCGCTCTGGGGCACGTGGTGAGACTCCCTCACCACTGCCGTTCCTGTTAGATGCCCACCCTGGACTCATTAGCTTAATTGCGTGTAAGATTTTGTCCTACCATTATCTCTAAGTCATGACATTTCTGATCCAGTTCTTTTACTTAATATATCCCTTCCATTAAAACTCTTTATTCCTGTATTCAGCTACTCGTTTCTCGAACCCCAGCATCTTGGCAGACAACAACATTCGAAAAGCATCATTAATCCCTCCTCCCTTTGGCTGTCCAAAATTCAGTCACGTAACGATATCCTCCGACACACTGTGGCTGGGCCTTTTTAGCAGTCATTTCCCTGCTCTCTCCAAGATTACAGTTTTAACTTAAAAAAACCAAACACACAACCAACAAACCAAGCCAGTCTAGCCGGTGTCACTGTTTCCCCGGGGACAGCTGGATCTGACCCGTTTGGCTCATTCTCCCTCTCTTCACTCCCATCTAGACGAGGAAGACCCAGCATTTCTCCTCTTCCTCTCTCAGGCATCTGCACACAAGCGGAGCCCGGTACGCGTGCCGGCGCGTGGCTGGGGACATCCCAGATGACCACGCAGCATCCAGGCTGGCTTCGCCCCCAAACGCGTTCCTTCTTTCCCACTTTGACCGACGAGAGCGCCTTCCTCCCTAAGCACGCACGCGTGCAGGCACGATGTATGCAAGTCAGTACAGAGCTCATTTAATTTGCCTTCGTTTCCCTGAAGTTTCCAAATTCGTATCTAAACCCAGCGAAGCGACGCCTCGCGTTGAGTCGGCACCCGTCCCCTGCCCCAGCATCTCCCCCCGGAGCCGCCGGCCGCGCTGCCCGGGGCCCGCCCCGGCGGGACCCGCGGGACAACCTGCCAGCACCCCGAGGAGCACGAACTCCCCCACCACATACGGACAGTAGTAACAAACACTATGGTTACAAATACAAACCCAAACTGCTCTTCAAATTACCTTGGGTTTTTAAGAATCCCGTTACCTTGATAATTATTTCTCTTCCACACTGTTTTAAAATATAGCTTGGAGTTTGGTAACCGCATCTTCCAGCGCCAACTAAAAGCCAGTTTGAGTCATATTTTTCTGCTGTGCGGGTCTGTAACTGCTCTGGAACAGCTGCCAGAAGGGTTTGCTCCTTTCTTCAGGAAAGAGGAGTTTACTGTAATCTTTTGCTCCTTATTTTCCCCTACTGCATGTAAAGATTACCTCAATCTTTCGTATTGCATAATGACAAGCCTTTCCCTTCTCACCAGCCTCTAACAAGGGTAGTTATTTAAAACACTTTTAAGTATATTCCTTTGATTTGTACATTAGTATTCACTAGGCAGAAAAAAAAAATAGGACAAAAATAGGATTTGCTCTAATGCGGTCTCATCTTCTTGTTTATTTCTTATTATTTCCACCCGGTGCAACTATGTAGGTCAAACAGATCAACTTAATTTCAGTGCATCTGTCCTAACACCAGTAACACGTAGGTTAAATGGCACTGATGCTGGGCACTCTGAATGGGCATACGGCTCCATTAGCTCCCTGAACTGGAATAAGTTCGACCCATTTATTACACTTCAGCTTTACAGCCAACATTTCATAATCTACTTGGAACTGCATACCTGATCTCGTCAAAATTCTCTTGATGCTCCTAATTCCAGGCCCCCGGCGCCCTCAGACAATGCAGAAGACAGGCTGCTACAACAGCAGGGTGCGAAAAACAGCCGACGTAGACAAGGAGGTGGCAACACGCCCTGGTTTGGCATCGCTGCGGCTGCAGCTATTACAGCTCAGTCTGGCAATCTGTCCTTTCCGGGTGAAAAGGATGTGCAACAATATTTAGGTAATTTACTGCTAAAGGCAACGTTATCTATAAGTGCTTACTTAGGGCAGCCTAGCCAAAAACTTGGCTGGCAGAGACACACAGAAGCCAGGGCATTCCACGGCCACCTGCCATCTTTGAAAGTTGCCAATTCAACACAAACCCAACCCATGTTGGCTAACATGGGCAATCCCAAGCGCGTTCCCTACACATCTTGCTAAAAAAAGAGAGGGAAAAAAAAAAAAAAAGAATATTCTGGGAAACAATAACCTGATACCATTTCTTAAGCAAATATAAGTGGTTTTCAACAAAATTTGAATCAAACTCACTTTGAAGATAGAAAACCCCCAAAACTGTAAGGATGCAAGTCCCTTCCTTCCCCTGCTGCCACTCGGATGTGCTTGAACAAGAAACCATCGGTCTTATTTCCCCCCACCCCATACAAGCAGCCCCAGAAGCTCGAGAGGGAGAGCAAGCCGTGCCGGAGGCCCCCATACCTCCTCCTCTGGGTGGCTGAAAGAGAAAAGCCGGCACAAAGGGTAAGGGCACCCCAGATGCTCCCCTCCAGGATCACCTCCGTTCATTTTTAATGCACTTGGAACGATTTCTCCTCTGCCCAGCACAGCACCCACCGGACAGACCCCTATTCATCAGGGAGAAACCGTGAGCCAGCTGCCAGGCCTGTTTACCCCTTCCCTCTGAACAGGCTGGAAATTCATTATGTGTCACACACAATTCATTTCTATTTTTCCTCAATGAGCGCAGATTTATCTGAATTATTGCATCATTTGCAGAAAACAAAGATATTGTTATGAAACGCAGTTTTGAAGGAGAAAGGCTTTCTGTGGGTGAGTGAGAAATTCATGACCTGACAGAACTCCGAATTCAACGGCCTCCTTGTAGGGAAAAACTCAATGCATCATTTTTGATCAATTGTACTTTCAAGTCATTTTCTTATTTATAGGTGACTGAAAAGACACTTGAGCTAGCAAAATAATTCATGTTTGTTTGCACAGACAAAACCAAATTTAATAATGCAGCCTTTTTAAAAATAAAGTCATGCATTACAAAAAGTGCATTTAAAGTCATTCTCTGTAGAAAATTCACAGCGTCAACTCCAAAGGGCTCCTTTCCTCCGCTCAAGTGAAAGCCTTCTCTAAGGTGTATGTGATACATTTCATACTCCGCTAAGAAAATAACCACTACCTGAATTTTTATTGCAAGTCAGGAGATTTCTCCTACTAACTTAGATTCATTAACGTCAAAACTTCCATTTGGCTCCCGAGGCCCAGAACAAGGTCGTAGCAAAGTTGCACATCAGCGTGCAAGAAGACGACCACCGCACTGAATACAAGTTTCTTCGGCCCATCCAAGGGGCTGTTTAATGTACAGATTTGTGGGGTCTTAAGAGCCAGAAGTTAACAGACGGGCATTACTGGGGAAAAATTCAAGTCTCAGATACTTCATGGCAAGAGAGGAGTTTTCTTTGGGAACTTTCAACCTCTTGTTTTAAGAGCAATAGAAGTATCTCTGGAGAGGAAAGCTGAAGGGCCTTCTTCACTGAGCTTACCTTCTGCTATTCCTTTCAAGGAACATATCCTGTAAGTACAGTATATTACAGTATCTGAATATTCATCTTGCAACAACAGCAATTACCCCGAGTCAGTCTGCATTATCGCTCACCTGGTAAGAGCACACTCCTTCCCCCAGGCTGCTCTTCGTTTCCCTTCTGCAGATCCTCTCCTGCCACTCTCCCTTCCTCACCTAGCCAGCTCCTCTCTCATTTATCCTCTTCCTCATTTGCCTCCTGATTGATCCCATCTGTGTCACTGTCTCCTTAATTCATCTCCATTTCCCATCTGCTTTAGCCTTCCTTCCTCCTTGGACGCGCTGTATCGCTGCTCTGGGGCATTACTTTTTCTCCTTCCCTTTTTTTCTTCTTTAAGGGAACGGCATTAACTTCCTCTTATACCGATATTTTGATCCTTTCGGTTTTATACCCAATTTCATCAGTAAACAGCAACAGGTGCTTAAGAACTGTCCTTTTTCACCCACTGTTAATCTTTATTACCTGGCTTACTGTCGCCTGACAGTAAGAAATCTCAACTCGCTGGGAAAACAAACCGGAGCTGTCACAGCCCACTGCTCCTCCAACGGGAAGTACTTCTGCCTTAGAGATGCTAGCAGCAGCGTGGAGGGTGCCAAGGAAAACAGGGCATGAATATCGAGCCCTAGAAGCAAGGAGGAAGGAAAAGAAATTGTGTCCCATCGGAGAACGTTCCCTTCTCCCCCGTCGTCTGGATGGGGAAGGATGATTTTGTGGCCGCAGCTCTCACGGGGACTTACATTATGGCAGTTCACCGCACAGCTCTCACAGATTGTTCTAAATGATCAGAGGCAATTCACTTAATCTGTTATGCCTCTCAGTTTTCCATCTGCAAGAGGGAGATAATACATCTTTCCTCCAATCCCTTTGTTTTATTCTGCTTAGATGGTAAATTCTTTAGAGCAGGGACTGTCTCATTGTGTCTTTAAACAAAGCCTTGAAGAATGGTTTTGGTTAGGGTCTTTCAAGTCGATGATAACCCCCCCCAAACAACCCCACCCACAGAAAAATAAACAAACTGGCACCTAACCAGGATTCTGCCTGTTCTGTTCCAGAGCAAACAGCATTTTGTTTACCTTCCCTACAGTCTTGGAAATTGCTTTAAGAATTATTTTTGTGCTTTCTTATGACTTTAAATAAAAAACAAATGATGACAATGCTGAATGCATATATATATAATTTTTTGTATTTGGTGTGTGTCCTGAATTCAATTTTGCCCCAAAATGCTCTTAGGGGATTTGTGTAGTTATTTTAATAGTCCTAATTTTAAATCCATTTAAATGTATTTATGCACCTTTAGACCAAACTCATTCAGGCATTTATACCACAGTAATGAAGTGTATGACAGCAATGTATACACAGAAAGAAATGCTTTCCTTTTGTAGAGAGTATATTAGCACCGATTTATAAATTCAATGGTTAAGTTCATTGGCATGCATAGAGTCAAGGGACCTTTGTTAAACTAGGACATTTGATGATAACTATTTGAGGAGATGCACATTGAGAAAGCCTTTCCTATTTTAATGTCAGGAAATTAGAAATATTATAATTAATTCACATTTTTCACATCTTTCATCAAAGCCTTTGAAAAAGGTCAGTATCTAAACTTGTTATTGTAAAATGCCTACTCCAATTTGCCTTACTGTGGTAATTACAAGGAAAGTTCCCGTAGTGTGACACCAAAACAATCCGGGGGGACTCCTCTTATTCCTGATTGTCAACAAATTTCAGCATCTGAAGGAAAAAATGATGCATTTCAAAGGCATAATGAGTAGAATGGTCACCGTAAACATTACGTAAAGTATTTACATTTCATGCTTTCACTGAACTGGGAGCTCCCTAAGTCTGGGGTAGCCTGAATATGCTGAAATGAATTATTTTTTTTACATTTTCAAACTATTCCTCTACCTTTTTTTTTTTTTTAGACAAAACTATTTCAAAACTATTTGCTGAATTTGACCCGCATTTCAAAAAGGTTGCGCTCCGCTGCCTCTGCTTGTCTTGCTGCGGTGACTCCCAGCTGCAAGAGCTCACTCAGATCCAAGCTTTTAATCTCTTTATTGCTTATTCAGATTCCATCCCAGCCCCAAGAAATCCGGAGCTGTTGCCATCCCAGGGATGTTTGATGGCTATGAATAATACTGAGTTAATGCAGAATAATAATTGGCATCCCGTCTCCAGTATAGTGATTTTTCCAGCTTCATGATACTCCAGCTGTGCTGCTGGTGCAGAACATGCTTCCGTAGAGGTGATGCGAACCGGCGAGAGCATCGGTGACGGCGGGGGAGGATGCTCCGGGTAAAACCAGGTAAAACCAGAGGAAAGCAGTCCACAGTTACGTGGCTGGAGTCACGGAGCTACTGCACTGTAGGAGAAGGAGCGGTGCCAGTAACATCTGCCTAGCCTGTCCTTGTTAAGGACCACGAACAGGGTGACAGGTCCGACCTGCTCCACCTGGGGAGCACCTCGCTCCCCACCCAAAAGGAAGTGTTTTGTACTTAGTACAAAGAAACTCCACTTCCAGGTCTTTCTGAAGCACCCCTGTCCCTGCCGCTACCAAAAGACTCCATGCCTGCTAGGGTCCTGTAGCAGCCCTGAGAGGTTAAGGGAGGGTTTCTTCTGAGTACCAAGAAATAACAGTCCCTGAAAAATAACTACCAGATATTCAATCTACATTAAAAAGTCAGGTTCAATCTTCCCTTATTACAATTGCACCCCCCCTTGCAATCTAATTCAGATAAAGTAACAAAGCTGCACTTCCAGTGATTGTAACTAAATGCAGTTAACCTTAAAAAGTCACTTTTACAAACAGAGCAGATTTATCTGGATTTAAATTTTAGTTCTTGTACAAAGATTCAAGAACAGGTTCCTCCCCATTATTCAATTTAACAATAACAATAAAAACCTCCATGACAACTATAACAAAAAGACTCTGATAAAGCCTGAAACCTTTTTGATAATGAAACATACAATTTCCTTGTTTGAAGCATAACTCCCCAGAGAACATTTTAAAAAAGATATAGAAGAACTGTCGTTTTAGAACTGTTAATGTAAAGAACTGCGTACGAGAACAGCCCATGTAAAAAACAGACTTTCAGAAAAGCTAGAGAAAAGGCAGTGGGTGGGAGAGACTAGACAACTTAAATGCAGTGTCTCATTAGGACAATTACAGGAGTCAATAAAAACTGGCAAAATTGAAAAAGATTTGCTAGGCTGCTCGGTTCAATTTCCTTTTAGTTCAGAGACACAGAGGTCAACTGCAGCCAGTAGTCATCTCATTTGGCTGTGCGGTGCAGGTGACTTAGCCATACTGGTAACTCCCTTTTTTTCTCCTGCCATCGAAGTACGCCTTTTGTTGGATCATGACAGCTACTCACCATCTCATTGCTTTTTTAGATAAGTCTACAACCACGTACCTATAATGTAGTTTGAACAACATTAATTAAGAGCAGATAAACTGTCAGGTAAGAAACAGTAACACGCATTAATTAAGGTTAGTCCTACTCTTACTCAATTCAACTCTTAATCTTCCAAGTTTTCTCATCAACACCTTATTGTCATAACGCCAGAGAGGAATTAATGCACTGAGAGGATGTCAACTGTTTGAAGAGGATCAAGCACTTGGGTGCCAAAATAACCAGCCGAAGTGCTGGACTGGCGAACTCAATACGAAAGAGACAGTCGAAAAGTGCAAAACCATCAATGCGGTAGGTCCACATGGCTCCACAGCTGAGGTCACGGATGGGTCTTCAGCGCACGTGAATTATCCTTACGCGCTCTGCTTCATACACCACGCGAGTACAATTTTTTACCAGGTAAGAATTTAATTAAATTTCAACATCTTTTTGTACCAGTGCGTATTTTTAAATTGGAGAGCATAAGACCTCTTTATTTTTAACATGTCTACCTTCACTTGTCAAAGCGCTGAAATCTACTGAATGAAAATTTTAAAACTGCCTGCAAATATACATTTTTTTCAAGTTTATGTTCTTTCCTGTAGTGGAGAAAGTCTTGAGAAATGTCCTGAGCATCTTACAGCACATTTAGATCTTTGGAATTTTACTGCTGTTGCAATTGCATTTGCATGACTTTTTAATAATCCTAGCTCCGGTAGCCATGAGTTACTGTGAGAATCTACAATTTCACTGAAATAATTATGTTAAAACTTCACAATGTTTTGAGTTTTGAGCCTTTGGGGCAGGCTTATGTCTGCAAGTTTTCAAAGAACTCTGAAGCTTTAAGTGTTTTTTCAGACTGGGTAGGGGACTTTTTTACAAAAAATGCCAGTCCCCAAAATCTGAAGAGTGTGATCACATCTTAAATAAAGCATATGATCACATTTCTCCTCTTATCTAGACAGCTCTATTTGTTGCTTTTTCCAGTGCAGCGCTCCTGTCTCATCAGGACTTCATAGATGCTGTTGGTTAGACACATTACCAGCAAAACTGTGATCGCTACTCCCCAGAATAATGTTCTTGTCAACAAGGTGTGAATTTACAAGCTCATTTGGAGAGAGATAATGATAAAGTGCAAAGTGGGGGGAAAAAAATCAGCTAATTAACCTGAGAAGTTCATTTTAACACACAAGAAAAAAAAAATAATGCTAGGACAGACTTGCCTCCTCTTAGGATCCATCCTAGCAATACCCACAATCTCGATGGGCCGGATTTTCACAGTGCTTAGCACTCGGCAGTTCAAACTGACATCAGTGAGCTGGTCCTAACAGAGCTGCACTAACAACCACCTGCGGTTCTGAAGCAGCAAAAGCAAGGTTTTACTTCTGACACTTCAGGGATAGGGTTTCTTACACAGAAGTTAAAGATATCATTGATTCCCTTTGTACTGCCACGAAAAAGGCACTAACCCTCATGCAGGCTGGGGTTAAGACTCTCACAACTCTGTGCTCATCCGTACCGCCTTTGGTTCATGTCCAAAGCTACTTTAGGTGCAAATACTAGCCAATGCTGAAACCAGATTTCACCACAACTCTTTGCATCTACCATTACGTCAAAGCTGTTGACAATACCAGCACATCCATCTGACTAAAATCAATAAAGGTAGTGATACTTAATTGCCAAGATAACGTGCATCATTCTCCTGATCAACTGGGATTCTCGAGCCAAGAGTCGGTATGTTGAAAAGTCAGCAATCCTGGCAGTCAGAGATTAATCCGTGTTAGAAGTGGATAGGGTATTCTTTTGCATGAGAAGACACTTCACTTTATTAGTGTGCTAGCCTATTGGCAGGGTTTCTCTCTTTTCAAAGCTGTGCAAGAAAACGTTGCGTTGGTTATTTATGGGTAGATTTTGTGTTCATCTCTGAACGACAATAAGCAGAATCCTAAGGTAAGGGCAATCTCTGCAGTTCTGCTGACAAATTCACTCCAGCCAAAAAAAACCCAGCTCTTTATGCACTGTCATTACAATAATTTGTATAATTTTAGCACTATACTGGCAGTTAGGAGACCCAGTTGAGGCCAAAACCTTGCTGGACAGCTTTCCAGACACATGTGCTTAGCGTAGTCCTCGTGGTGAAGGGTTTATACGCTACACACAAATCCTGCTGAGTTACACCCTGATTTCTACGACAGGGTATCTTTTATAGGTCAAAAAAACCCCAAAACAATGTCTTCCAAATACTTTTTGTGTATCTGTGTTGTCTGAAATTAAGATGAGCAGTATGCCTTTAATAAAAAAGGTGAAGTGCTTTGTGGGTTTTGCATCTGCCAATGGATTCTGGTTTAATACTACATACTACACTTTGCCAACCGTTAAGGAAAACAGACGTCAGTTGTACCGTGTTTTGCTTAATTTGTTAGCACTGGGAGGGAGGTGGTGGTGGTGGAATAATGACCTGGAGAGCAAAAATTTTTTTTCTTCCTTTTCTTGCTGTTCTGACAATAAACTTGCCAAGTTTGAGAGTCTTCAGAGAGCTCCTCCACACCCGAGCACAAGGAACAGACAGACCCTGCTCACCCCAGCCGTCAGGGCTACGGGTCTGCCACGCATGCCTCGGCTGCAGAAAGCAGCGGTGAGACCGGCCTGGGCGCCCACGGGGGATTCCCGGGCGATGGGGGAGTCACTGGGCTGGTCCCTGGGTACGAGCAGGGTCCCTGGGGCTGCTGGGGGGCTCACTTGGAAAGCTCACAGGACTGACAGCAAGGAGCATGCAGGTGTAGATAAAAAACCACATCTCCGTCTTTCCTAGGCTTACACCAAGTACTCATCTGCTAGACTCGGGATCCAGGTCATGTATTACTTTTTGAAATCAGATATTATCTAATCTAGGCCCAACAGGTTTCATACAACGCAAGTTTTTACAAAGGAAAGCAAGTCCTACAGAGCAGCCGTGTTTTTGCGGCTGATTCCCCCATCACACCCGGCCCAGCCGCCAGCAGCCCCTCACAGCGGCCAAACAAGGAAAAGTTCAAGTCTGAGGGAGTTCTTTGTCCAAATTGGGAATAAAAAGAAATTTGACAAGGGGAGACATATGAGAGCAGTGACTTTGCTCCCACCTGCAGCTAGCTGCCCTGGCTGAGCTCACAGCCCTCCATCCCTAGCACAGCTCAGGGCCCATTAGGACCAATTCCCCTCTGTCTGAGTGCTATGTACCTTCACGTCCATTTTCTCCCTGGTTTCTATTTTTAAAATTGCTGTAGCTTATAAGAGTATTTTGTTCTGTGCGGTGACAGGCTGTCATTTAGCCTGAACATGCCCCTTCCCTGCGATAAGCATCCCGGGTAATTCACTAAGCACCTCGAGACTTTCCTTAAAGGCTCACTATAAGGCATGCTGTAGGTTTTCAATGGAGTCACTAGGTCCCGTATCATCTGCTGTCCCAGTGTCACCAGGGGAACGCCAGGGACCATGAGAAAACGCTCCCAGTACGGGAGGGGCAAAGCATCCCTACGTTGCCCACTGGTCAACCAAACTCGGCGCGGATTTAGCCATCCCAAGGCAAACTAAGGAACTGACCCTGCCAACGTAGACCACGGGAAAAGGATCACTCAAAGAGCAACGGTGCGGTAAGAAGGGTGACTGCAAACAAAGGGTCTGAGTAATTCATTGTAACTTTAATTTTCACCGGTGCAACACTCTCCAAAAGACTACTACCAGTTAAAAACAAAACGTCTTATTAAGTTTTATAGTAACAATCAATATAGTGATCTGGTTTTCAGGCATAGGCTGGGATAAAATGAAAATGGGAGGAACTGGAAATGTACTTCATTTACACCTGCTGGCTTTGACAATCCCCAGCCTCTCAAAACGCCAGGGTGCACTTCCACCCGTCCCCAGGTAATGCCGCAGCAAACCAGCACTGTAGCCCAGACTCCAGCTCGCCTCTTAGCAAACCACAGTACCACCCAGAAACTTTCGGGATACCAGGTATAATGCAAAGCACAAATCGGAGAGGTAAAGCAGCACAAACCTCAGTGCAATTTTATTTCATTAAATAACTGGCATTTTTAATTTGTCTTCATGGAGCACGTTATTAAAAAAAAAAAAAAACAATCAACAAATATAACAAAAAAATTCATGAACAGTACAAACACAGTTCAATTAAGAAAGATCATGTTTTCTCCTAGCTGTATGTTTAAACTATACCTCATTATTTTTTGTTATTTTTAATGTGTGCCATATTTATCATAATTTAAGTGATAAGATTTAACATGCTCTACAAAAACAGTAGGAAAGACAAAAAGAACAGTTTGCTAGTTTTGCTAGTTCGATGATACCTTTATAATGGCACAAGAAAAAAACTTCATTTCATGAACCCAATAGCAACTTATCTAAAATTTGCCCTGGAGATTAGGATCAACTGTCAGACCAATTTTCCAGACTGTTTAGGAGCTGAGTGAGGAATAGCGGAGGGAGGGAAGAGGGAGAAGCACACACATTCACTGCTGAAAAATTCGATTTGAAAAAGTAGCGAAAGGAAAACCAAAGCAATATGTATAAATAAACCGTTGCATAAGAATGTATATAGTAATTTGCCGCATAGAGGTACCACAAATCAGCTAGCTCGCCCTGTGGAACAGTTAATATTTTTGATAAACTGTTACAAGTTTTTTCATAGTTTAGAGCGTGAATGATACACCTCAGCTACCTCACTGCTGCAGCATTTACTTGCTTGCTAACACGCACACATGCCCTGTTACCCGTAAGGAGAGCCCCAAATCTGCTCCGAGGCCAGGCTGCCGTGCGATGGCTGACGGCCCTGCTCTGGTTCTGCGAGTGGCATTTTCACTGGGGCTGATAAGAGTTTTGAGCCAGGATCAACTGCTGGGTTATGATAATCAGGAGAGAGTCGTTACATAGGTAAATACTCAGTGCGGGGTTACAGCACAGCACAGATGCACGCTCAGAAACAAAAACGGGCTTTATTTCACACACGTGCATTCTTCGTAAACATAGCCATATAATGCACGTTTGAATAAGCAATTATTATTTCACTAACAGATGGCTTTCTCAGAGAGGGCGGCAGGAGCTTTGCTCGTCTCAAGCAGGACATTTTATAGAAGAGTTATCAGCCTCATTCCTCAGCACTTTTGTGCTTAGAGGTATTTATTTTCTTCTGAAATGTAAGAGGATTCTTCCTGAGAAAATAAGCACAGGGTCTGGAGGCTTTTTTAATAACAATTTGATTCTCTAGCAAAATACATTTTTCACAGGTGGAAAAAACTGTATTTGTGGTTTCTTTCATTTCTTCATGGATTTAACGCCCTTCACAGTTTACCGTACCACAAAAATATTCCTCAAGATGGAAAGCTGCCTTTCCGTGGACGTCAGCACCTCGGCTCTGTAGCCCTGCACACCATCCGCCTGCTCTCACACTGAGGTGTGTTACAGATCGACTTCTTCTGCAGCGGTCCTGGACATCCTCCGTAAAGCCCGGAGAAGTCAAGTCTTTTCTCCATTTCCATACATCCAGTTTAGCTAACAAAGTGAAAACAAGCTGTAACTCCCTGAGGGCTGATGCCCATCATGGTTGCTGCAGGCAGATGGAAAATTAATTTTTTTTGTGTCAACGTCCAGAATCCCATAAGGTACACAAATCACTTTACCTAGGACACTAACGTTCTACTAGAGGGAATGTTTTCAAGCACTGGAACAGGCAAAGAGCTCCCAGTTGCCACAGACTTGCTGGGGAATCAAGACATCAAAATAGCCTTTCCTAATTTTGAAAACCCTTCACTGCAGTAGTGGTATACGCACCTTAAAAAGATCATTTCCTTTACATCGCTAATACTCGGAGATTTTCTGTACTGCTGTCAGACAGAAAAGCTACAAAACCACAAAAAGTCATTTAATTAATTTTTATTGCCCATATAATTTCTGTGCATTCAAGTACTACCGCAAAATTGCCTTCTTTAAAAATCACTAAAACATCTCTGTTAGTGCTGGATTTTATTTCTGTAAAAATAACAACTGCCAGCCAAATTTGAGTTGACAGTTTCCCTTTAACTTTTGATTTATTCCTGCCATTTTTTTATTAAATGGGATTTGGCCTTGATCCTACCTATTAGGACTCCATCTTGATGGGATCAGCACGGGAAACAACTCTGGGCACTTAGTCCTGTCCCGACGGCGGCAGGGCACTAGCACAATTAAAACTGGTGGTGATGCTGTCTAGGCTCTTACGAGCTGTCATTAAATTCAAGACAAAAGGATAATTTATTAGCTTTCAGCCAGCCATTAGGTTAACCTGTATCTTACTGTTTCATATTCACCTCTTCATTATGCATTGCCCTGACAAATAGCCATACACTAAGGGCGTCTCAGCTTACCTGATGCCCCAAAGCTCACAGAACTGGGGAATGTACCCATTTCCAAAGGGAATAAATACGTAGAAAGGAAAGCCACAGCCTCAGCTGGTGTAAGCTGCCAGAGCTCCACTTATATCCATCAGCAGGGAACTTGTCCCCAGCCATACAGAATCACTTTTTTAAATGGGATAAACCCCGCTATGCCATCAGCCCTCGTTAACCAGGAACAGGTGGGTGGTCCTCTGGGAAGCCACGGTCCCAACATATCCTCACGTGAGGGCAGGCAGGGTGGGAAGGGTTATCCCCACGGGTAGGGATAGAAAATGCAAGAGAAACAGCAAGTGGAAAAGACACGACAAGGAAGGTAACGTCAATAATACTCCCGAGAGGCCCTTATCAACTCCATTTTATACGCAATAGGAAGGACAGGAAGGTGAGGAGGCTCACAGGTTGTTCTGGCTGCATCAGCCGAGATGCAAGTTCTGAACTTTGAAGTTCTATGGGGAGAGCAGCAGCAAGCGTTGGACACAGCCAGAATACGTGTTCACAGCACAAGAGAGGTGCTTATGGACCTGAGTGTCAAAGAAAATTCAAATGCTGAAGGCTGGGGACTGGGGAATCAATGGAGAATGTAACACAGTGAATACTAAACTCTGTGTTGTCCTTGAGATACACAAGACGCAGGCTGGTATGTGGGATTCGATCAAGTTGCCTTTGATTTTTTTTTTTTTTTTAACATGGAAATTAAGTACTGAGACACAGGGGATACACCATCACAACTCAAGATGAGCATTAGAGATCTATCAAACATCTATGACCACTTGAGCTCGTCCTGGAGAAAAGATAATCTTTGTTTCACTTTTAAATTAGAGAGTATATGCTTACATCTGTTCTCAGTGTTCAAGGTAAGTGTGTTTCGTGGAGTCTTGTATTACTGGGATTAAACATTGGTGGTCTCCGAGATCATGACTGAAAACAAAAACGTTGATTAAGCTTACCGAGCTGTGTTTATCAAGCAGAGGTACTTGGAAGGCAGCAAACGCATGGCTCTCCCAGGACAATGGGCCGTATTCGCAGCGAAAAGGGAATTTGCCATCAAACTTGCGGTCAGTCTAGTCAAGCTTCCGTCGGTGACAGATCTTTAATACACTAACTTGTCTGTATTTATCCCAAGGTGTCTAAAAATAAATTTGTGTTCAAAAAAAAGTACAGCTTTATCACAAAAATAGTTTATAAATTTATTTCAAAAGTAAATTTGTGTCAATCTTAGCAGCATTTTGATAGCCCAGCAAGCAGTGGTGGCTGCTGCGGTGTGCTCAAACCGGGCTCCCGGCGTGTCCCCCGCTCCCCCCCCCTCCCCCCCCCCCCCGCCGAAGTCTGTGTGGTTTCGCAGGATCACATCAGCTGTGGCACAACTGGCACCTCTGTCTCTCACAATTTGCATTTTATCTGTGATCTGGTATTAAGGAGCTCCTTCGTTGTTGCTGCTGGAAATAGAAGCCCGCTGCAGCTTTTAAGGCCCAAACCCTCCATTCTCGTAGAAGAACATTGCCTGCTGCCCTGTTCTTCTTGGTATATTGAACATGCCAATAGCTGGAGACGACAACCCTGCAAAGATGTAAATTCCCCCTGTGTCGCCAAGTGCTGCAATACGTTTACAAAGCAATTGCACTCAGTTTGTACTGTGTGCAAAAATGCCATGCATGTAATTACGAGGCTGAATTTAATGACATTGAAACAAATCTCCATTCTGATGAATGCATAATTACTGTTATTAAAATATTTATGAAATAATAAATTTATTAGAAAATCTTCTGCATATAAGCTTGCAGAATGCTTTACCGTACACAAATTCTAAAATGGCAGCAGAGAAAACAAACTTGCAAGGCACCAGACCTGAGCATTTCCATCTGAGACAATGTAGGCGGAAGGGTCTCCTGAGATCCTGAACCCTCTGTCCTCTCCATCAAAGATACTGACTAGAGAGAATTGGGATTTTATTATTTCCTTCATTTGGAAAGTTTTCAGTTCTTTAAACAAGGGCTATTGTGGAAACAAACTTCTTGTGGGGTTTTTGTTTGTTTGTTTTTTTTAACACAGGTCGTCTAAACTGGGAATGCACCTCTGGGACGAGACAGAATTTAAAATAACCAGTAGTACCCACCCAGACCACTGGAAATTCGGGCTAACATCTTGAGCCTGAATCAGACAGAGATGGAGTTTCACAAGTCCCAGCTGAGTGAATGTTAATCTTGCGGATAAATCTCTCCCACTAAAGCACTCAAAACCTCCACTTTTTGTACCTAACTTCCAGCACAGAAGGGAGAGCGGAAGCCTTGCTTTAGGAAGATTCCTGTTGCATCTTGTGTTGCCCTTAAGCCTCATAGCCTGCTGAGAAAGTGCAGTCAAAACAAAACCAGGAAAGTTTCCAGCAAAGAGGATAAAAGCTGACTATTAAGGGGGAAAAAAATAGCCTTCCATGGAGGTTGTAGAATATTTGTCAGCAAAGTTTATAAAAGAACTTAGCCGAGCATCTGCTGGGACCAGCCTGGCTGTGTGGGTCCCAGCTCAGACCAGTGACTCACCACGAGTCGGGGGGACGGCCGCGGGAGGAGCCGGCGGCAGGAGCCACGCCGATAGCCTCTGCCCCCAGAAAACGGGAGGGGAGCACCCGAGGGGGCCGGAGCGGGAGGTCGAGGGGACGGTACCAAGACAAAGGGATGCTTGGGACTGCCCAGGCGAAGCAGCCAGATCCCCGCCCAGCTTGCTGCCTTCCCACCGACATCAGCCAGTGCTGGAGCACCCAAAGAAAATGGCGGAAAATTGTGCTAAGCCAAGTCTGTGTTTCCGTCCTCTACGCTCACTGGATTTAGAGTCCTATTTATGTATGGGCACTCTTCTAAGAAAAGTTAGGATTCGGGCCTTTGTGTAGGATAGTCATAAATGGCTGCTATAGAGTCACACGCAGGGATCTATATTCACTTTTCCACCATCACCTCTATAACTGAAATTTGGTCTAGGAACAAAGAGGATGGCTTTTCCAGCTAACCCTGGAAAGCGCTACAATCAGCTTGCTCACGTTTCCAGTGACAAGGGCTGTTTGAAGGCGGCGCAGAGCTCGGCTCGCCCTTCAGCTCCCATTACGGCTGCAGCACTGGCCGTGGCGATGCTCGCTCGCTCGCTCGCTCGTTCCACGGGGCTCGCATCGCTGAAGCCCCGCGGCTGCGGGCACCCCGAGCAGCGCCGGGCGGTTCGCGGCGTCCCGCTGTCAGCCACAGACGTGTGAAATCTCGAACGCAGGAAGTGGAGACAGGGGTTTGTATCAACCCACCCGAGGAGAACCTGGATCAGAGGCGGTTTTCGGGACAACTATAGAGCTTAAGGTTTTGGCTTTGTCAGCAGTTGTTATCCTTGCAAGTGAAAAGCCAAAAACAGCTGTAGAACTGTAAGAGCAAGATCTAAGGGCGTATCTACAGCAGGCGGGGGAGCACAGGGACCACACCAAAGGCAGGTCCAGATTTTCTGGCTTTTGAACTGGAAGCGGTAAAGCAGCTCCAGCAAGGCACTGCCCTTGGGCTAAGGCGAGCGGCCCCGTGCCAGTTACCTGCCGTGTGACACACCGACGGGGCTGTGTCCTCCCTGGGACTCCTGTGTCACCGCCTGGCACTGATCTGGCCTGTGCAGATACCGGACTTGACCTTGGCTGCTTCCTCTACCATGGCAATGTTCTGCACAGTGATCACTCTCAGCTCCTCCACCCCGACCTTGACTCTCCCTTTGACCCATCAGAGCAGCCTCTCGGCAGAGGCCAAGGCGGCAGGCGCACGGCCAGCAGCCTGCCACAAAGGGAAGGGCCACCACAGCCCTGTTCTCCATCCTCTTTGCCCATGCCGGGGTCCAGAAAGCCACTGAGCTACTGCCAGGAGAAGATACGAGGCTCCTGGAGGAGAGGGAGAGCTGGTCCCGCAGAGCACCCGCCTTCCAGCACCCTCTCACCCTGCACCAGCCGCACACCGGCCCCTCCACGGTCTTCCCCCTGTTTCCCATCGCGGTTTCTGCCTGTCCTCCCTTCGCTCCCTTCCCAGGTAGGAACAGCCAAGCCTGAACACGATCCACCGACTGCATTGCTGGACGCCTTTGAGGTGGCTCTGTATTACTAAACCACGTCTTTTCTCTATTAATCACACATCATTGATTCTTCCGAGTCCTAACATCATAATAATGCCAGACAGACAGAATCGAAAAGCCAAACAAGCAGGTGACACGACTGTCAGCACACTGACAGCAGCGGCCGTCAACGAAAGCGGAGGCGTGCTCCGTCCCATCCTCGCCCACCGTGGCCTGGCACTGGTGCCCGCTCTCCCCTTCCCAGCCTTATCCCTGAGCAAGATGTTAGAAGACAGGTCACTTAAGTTTACAGCATAAATTTCTGCCCCAAAAATTTATTTTTATATATATGCAAGTATATATATTCTTTTATATATATAAAACACACCTACATACACAAACGTATTCACAGAGATGAAGCAGAACTATGACCAGAATGAAATCTTGCAACCCTAGACTGCTCCTAACTGTTCCCTCTACCGCCACCAGTCAGGCAATCCTTTTAACAAAACCAGAGCTGTTTGATGTGCCCTACATGTGAAAAGATTTTATCTGTGCCACACCAGGCAGCGCACGGCGTTCAGAAGGGAAGGGCCCCCAAGCCTGCCTTCTCTTCCCATTTAAATCAGAGACCAGGTAGTCCGAGCGCTTCACATGATCTCAACTCAAGGAGAAAGGCGATCTCTAGTTAGGAGCACTTCACAGGAGTTTGAGCATGCTTGCCAAGTTCATTTAAAAGTGCTTGGAAGTGAGGCATTGGCCTGCATTACCCCGTCAGCCAAGGAATAAGAAGATATATACTTTGCAACACGCTCCCATTCGTACGGCATGCTAATGCCTCTCCCGAACATCCCAGATGACGCAGCAAAAGCATCACTTATCACAATGCAGACTAAACTAGAAGGAAGTTGGACAATACTGCTGGAGTCGCGCTTTCTCTGGAAATGTACCACCACTTATCAAACTTTGTCAAAGGCAGGTGCTTGCGCCCTGGAGAAGGAGCGAGGCCCCGACACGAAGGTCTCGGCAGCCGCCCCGCTGTAGGTGCGCTCGGGGTGCACCGTCCTGCACCCTGCCACCGGGTCCGCCTGTGCCCGGCGCCGGCGAAGGGCTTTGTTACGAATTACAGCCCACGGCAGCCCGGACCCCCCGCCTCAGTACCTGCTCCACCGCACTCAGCAGCCCCTGAGCTGCCACAAACAAAAAAAAAACCCAAACCCCCAACCCCATGTGCCACGGCAGCCTCCGCTGTGCTGTCTGCGCAGCGGTAGTGTGAGGGCCCTGTGATGTGGGGACACAGAAATAAAAAGAGCTTTTAGACCGTTCCTACATATTAATTGCTGTCATTTGAAGTCTCTTCCTGATGTAGTACAACTGCATGGAAGAACCGTGCTAGCTCTGCTGGTGTGGGAGTTCCTCGGCAAGGTAAAAAGCGTGGTGACTGTCCACGCGTGACTGGTGGCCTGGGGCAGGGCACGGCTACCGTATTTTAGTGGTCCGTAACAGTTCCGTGCTTTATTCTCAGCTGAATTGGTGATGATTCAGAATACCTCTACTGCCTTCAGCAGAAGGGCTTTATAGGACCCTGTGAATCATCAGTAACGCGGAAGGCTTTAGAAATACTTGTTTTTCTTCAGATTTCTCTCTGCCTGGGTACCCACTCCACCACACTAATGACCTGACTATATTGGATTCCATGCTCTCCAAACAGCCTTAATTACATGCTTCGTATCTTCCAATAGTACGATAAAATTCATCATAGCCCTATGTCTGGGACAGTCGGCATTGTCACTCATTGAGATTAATTTGAATATCACCGTAAATAGGAATAACAACATCTGATATTACGATGCAGAGTATTGTGTTGGATGCCTCCAAGCAAAACTCATTTAATAGAATAAAATACAGAATACAGAACATGTAGTTTTACAGTATTAGTGTTACAAGATTCAAAACCAGATCAATATTTCTTTCATAAAAATTAATGCCTTGGAATGATCCCTCCATTTGTCACTCCAAAGAGGTCACCTTATTTCATTTCAAAGAATAAATTGGGAATGGCACAAATGTACTTGCTGCATATATGCTTTCACCGCAGCAGCTGACACGGTCCAGCATCCCCCTGTGCTGCCCCCCACGCCAGCCCCAGCTGTCTGCTCATCCTTTGCTCACAGAACCGCCATCATCCCTCTCTGTCTCCCTCCACGGGCGAGCGTCCCTCTCCTGGCAGAGCCAGTCTTCTCCCGCGTGACTCTTTGCAGTCCCTTCTACCGAACGTCTACAGAGAGACACTCGAAAATAGATTAAGAGCCAAGATTATTGCTAATATTGAATTTTGCCTTGACAAGAAAATAAATTTTACCTCCAAAACACTGCTTTCCAGAAAAATGCATTCATAGCACCTCCAACCTCCCATTAGTAACTCCACATGGAAACGTGAATTCTTGAAGCAAGGATTTTCGTTTACTTTTGATTTATACAGGCAAAACAAGATTCCACATCTATTAAACATAGCCCAATATTTCAAAAACAATACAGGAGAACGGCATGGCTCAGCTTGTTGACACATGTTAGGTGCATCAGTAACCACAAGGACAAATATTTAGAGACTGATGAAAATGAAAGCTTGCTGAGAAACACAGAAGCCATTTTTTGAAAAGAGGCAAAGAATTAAAGTTTACTGTTTCCTATTTTCAGCTTTTTCTTAAATTCTCTGTATGAGTCTAACTGAAAAATGTACAGTTCTCCTGAAATATCTTTTACAAAATGAATCCTTACTCCACTTCCTAAAACCAGCATTGTCTTATTAAAAGTTAGAAGAGGCAAATGCAATAAACTGGTAATGAGTTCAAAATATATTAGCATCTAGAGAAAAATATTGCTAAAGTGTGTTAGTTTTCTTCCCAAATACCAGCAATAACCCAAGAGTCCCCCCGTGGCAGGTACATTGCAGTCAATTAAATTGGCCATTTACTAGCATCTCATTAAGTCAAGTTCAGCAGGAGGGGGCTCCACATGAGTCTTTGGCTTTGCACCCAGAACCTATATAAATGGAAACCTTTGGGCCTATATCCCATATTCCTGCGAACGAGAGGGAGAGAGGGAGGAACAATCAGTTTGCAAATGCTTTTGCTGCAGAGGGAAGGAGTTTATAGAAACTGATCAGATGAGCAGCATAAAATTAATTAAAAAACAAACACTTAAGAAGAATCTCTTGAAATCATGGGATCACGGGTTCTGTAAAGCGATTCTCCTACAGCCCTTATCCTTCTTCCTCGTGACCGTGCTGCCTACCCAGCAGGAACGGGCACCGGCGACTGCTGAGAGCCAAATCTAATTCCCCCAAGCCAGACGCTGAGGCAGAACCACCAGCTCCATCGACGCCAGTCGCAGCACCTCGAGCGCTGCAGCTCAGCCAGCCACAGCCTGTTGATGCAGGCGGCTACCACCGCCTGGGCAAAGAGGACACCCTCACTCCGAGCGCCTCGCAAAACGCACACCCTTTTCTAAGAAAAAAGAAGCAGCCAACCCAGAGCTGCACTTCGAAGCTGTATGCCTTTCCGAATAATCACACTTCTACTGGCTTCGTCGTGTCTAGAGCAGAAGGCAGGATTGCAACTTTCATCTGTCTCATTTCGTACGAAGGTGCCCGCAGATGGAAATACAGCCAAAAGCCCCCAAGGGATGGAAGGGAAGTTTCCATTTACACTCCCAGTCTCACTGTACTCCTTTATCCCAGGCTGGTTTCCAAAAAGTTCCCTGAAGGGGCTTGGTAACGCACCCCCGTGGGCCACGAGAACCATCACCAATAAAAGCCAAAAGGTATTTAGACAAGAAAGAAGGATTGTTGGTTGACTATGTAAAATGACACCTACTGAGGACAGAAACCTGAAGCAGTAATTAGTTCATTATTAAAGCTTGTAATGAGAAGTCTGTAGTTCCAAGGGAGTCCAAAAATGAGTTTTCCGGTATAAAAAAAGAAAGCAGTGTGCTGATATTCCCCATACTGTATGGTTCTACTCCCAGAAAATATGGAACAGATGAAACCGTTGGCAATTTTTTTCAGCATAGCTATTGAATTTCATGGAGTTAAATTTGTAAGGAGAGCTACGACGCTGTGAAGTAACACTATTTTTTACAATGCAAAACTAGCAGCCTAAAAACTTATTGCCATGAACTCCCTGATGCATTTGGAAACAGCCTTCCAAATTGTTTCTCTTTTATTTATAGAACAGATATTTAATTTACAATCGGCATACTATTTATTGGCATGCTCTAATAGAATTGTATTTTGAAAAAGTCACTGCATTTGACATACTTGAATATTTATGCATTTAGATCTCCACGGTCCGCCACACATTACGTTGTCCCTTCTGTTGCATTAATCCGAGGCCCTGCAGCAACGACACAGGCCCTCGGTGCTGGGCGGCGCACCCGCCGCAGGCAGCCCCGCTCCCAAAGATCACGGCTTAACAATCCCTCCCCGACCAGGCCAGGGATGGGGCACAGCCCCCGGAGAACAGCAGGTCTTGTCTGCAGAGGGATGCAGTCAGAAGGGGCTGTCTCACATTAACTCCTGCCCAGAGCTCATCCCTGCTTCTGAAGAGGATGAAGATAAGTATCAGAGAGCTGCAAAAATAAAGCAGCCAGCCAGAGGCACCCCCCGCCCCAGCTCGACCCCTTGCCGAACTGGAGAGAGCTCGTCTGCCTTGCCTTCGAAAGTGAGTCAAACATCCAACTGTGCTTCAGTACGTCTCAGGCGTGGGGTCCCACTTGCTCCTGAAGACGGGACCTTGCTGCGCAGCCGGGGTGCTCTTGAACATTTTAACTGAAGGTCCCGCACAAAGCTCGTGGCAATGACAGATACTGAACGCGGGTGTAAAGCCTCCTCCTTCCTTCTAAACCCTGCGCTCGTGCAGGGCCGTTGCGTCTCTCATTAGTTGTAATTTTGGAAGAGAAATCCTCACGTACTTGGCCTTAGGAGACTTACTGCCTTCATTGGCGATTCCCGTGCCCACCTCCAACGCACCGACGCGTCCTGCGTGACTCGGGGAGAGCACCGACCCGCTCTGACTGCGCCCGAGTCTCAGCAGCCCCGAGAGCTTCGCTCCGTCATGAGCCCGTCAAAGGCAGACAGCGTCGGGGTTACGGCTTCCCTTCGCTCCGGCAGCAGCTGTGCACAGCTGGGACTCGGTGTCATCCCCACAGCTCCAGGGAAAAATCCCCCCGCCCCAACTGGTCCCATCACCTTTTATCAAAGGTGCACTTCAGGGAAAAGTGGGGAGAGAGATACAGGGGCAGGGGAAGGGACTTTTGCTTTCATCACACAGGGAAAAGGCCAAGTCTAATGTGGTTCCTTCGCATCATTTTTTTTACAAAAGCAAAGCCTCTGCAAAACTTCAAGCAGGAATTACAGGGATGAATTCAAACCAGAGGACCTCAGTACTGTTTTCCCCTGCAGATCTACCTGTTGGCGCTAGCTGAAGATGCTCCCAACCCTCTGTGCTAGAGTGGGAGCAGACAGGTGAGCTGCACGGAGAGCTATCGTAACTTCACATGCAGAGAGGGAGACGAATAGCCTAAATCTTTCCCATCCCGGAGAGAAAGCCCCTTAAGCATCAGTAGCTGGCTGAGGAAACCCCGCTGTGCTCTGTAAGCGTGTTATATATATTTTTTTCTCCCTACATTACGGTAGAGTACAAATACTTCTCTTCCAAGATACTGTCAGGGAAACGTAAACACTAGTAAGATTTCTTTGCAGAGGCCTCCACAGATAGAAAGAGTTTTCACCTATGAGATGTTAGGGAAAAGCCAGTCTGGGCATGAAAAGAAGTGTTGAAGAGCCTTTCGCCCACCCTTCACCACTGCCATGGTCAGTAAAACCTTTAGTGACCCATGAGAAGCAAGCTGGCTGCAACAGCTCACACGTTTGAGAAAGTATTTAGGATAACAAGTTTTTTGTGGTTGGGTAGTTGTTTGTTTCTTTCTTTCTTTCCAGTAACTTATAGCTTCTCACCAGCCACCTCCCCACCACCCCCCAACAGTACTTAGTTACTTAATAGGTCCAGTTCTCCTCCTCTCTCTTAAAAGAGTCCTTTTTCTTATTTCTCTCTGGCTGGGACACATTTTGAAGGAGGACAGGAACAGTTTTATTGCATGAAAAATCCACTTAAAGGCAGCAGAACTGAACTGCAAAACACGTATTCAGTAAAATCTCTCTAAGTACCAGTTCCTGCTTTCTGGATGATTTGGTTAAAAAGCAATTTTGAACAGATGCTTAGTCACAACACATTAAAATGTTTAGACTTATATAAATATCTCTACACGCACAAACTGTCCAAATGTCTTATTTTCTGCGAACTCCATTACATAACATATCACCAAAGATTTTGCAGGTATTGTGGCATTACACAAAAGGCTCCCGGTGCCCGGGCTTTCCTTCTGAGCGAGATCTCAGTCAAGAGTGCTCAGGATTTGCTCTTGAATGAGATTCAGCACAAAACAGCTGGCTCATCTCAGTCTACTGGCTGGTGGAAGTCTACGGCAGATCAGCGTCTGCTGAACCAGTACTTCAGCAGAACTTCAGCACCGCTCGCATCCCTCCAAGCTTCTCGGCTGCAGCTCAAGCAGAACATGAGATCATCTGTTTTGCAGCCCAGGAAGGGGTGTTTGTAATGCAAGAAGTCTCGAACAGACATAAGTACAGTGTACCTAGCGATGCCAAGCTTGCTCGCACACACAAGCAGGGCTGCTTTCTCGGAGGGAGCATTGCGATGCGAAGACCCGCATGTTAAAGCCACACAAATTGCTAGAGATTCAGGACACCACTGAATCCAGAAGCAATACAAGTCGCATTTTAATTTGCCAAGAGGGGGAGGCGAGCGAGGAAAACAAAACCAGATCCTTAATGTTCGTTCAGGAAAATGGACAGGACCGAGTCCGGCTGGGCAGTGCAAAGGCAGTGATGGGAGAAGGCGCATCGCTCCGTTTGTCTTGCGTGTGACGGCCGTACCTGGCACCGACAGCCAGATGGGAATAAGGAGTAAGGACGGGTGCTGACAGCAGAGAGCGGATTTGCCGTGAAAACCCCACAAGTTTCCAGCTGGGAAAAGCGAGGGATCTCTCCGCCCGCTGCACAAAAATAAAAATAAACCCCACCACCACCTTCCGCATGCGAAGGCGTAGGATAGGAAGCGAGAAACTCCGCTGCTCACGATGCATCTGGTGGCGGTTGTGTCACTGTCACCGCACCCGCGATCGCTGCCCAGGAGCACCCGGTGCTCGCTGCCGGGCCCCGGCGGCTTCAGCCAGCGCCCTGGGGGGACACCCCCCCCCCGCCGGGGACCCAAACCCCGGCTCAGCCCCGGACAGATGCCGTCTCCCGGACTTGGGGCGCCGGAGAAGGGCAGGAGGGTGCAGCCGGGGGGGGCGGGGGGAGACAGGGGTCTCCGTGCCCGGACAGTCAGCCCCGGCGCCGAGAGGGGCACGATCGCAGCGCGCCCCGGGGGCGGGG
>JAVKLA010000036.1:23345339-23365287 GCA_034782735.1 Sagittarius serpentarius | reverse complement strand
GCTGCCCCCCCCCCCCCAAACACAAAAGAATTCGGACAGAAAAGGGTTCATCTATTTCTGAAAAATACCTTTCACTGGTAAATTTTGTACCAGCCCCCTGATTAGGGCATGGCCTTTGGTCCCCTTCGGAGGAGACCAACACATAACGCACCCCTGCGCAGCCAACGTGCTCCTCGCGCCGAGCAGAGCCGGGCAAACAAAACCGGCCTCGCCATCCCTCAGACATCCCGACAGAGCCGGGAAAAACTTTGTGACCCGGCTGCAGCGGGACTGTGCCCTCGGTGCCTCCGGCAGCCTGGGATCAGGCTGCTGAGGTGCTCCAGGGCAGCCGAGACATCACGAGAGGAGAGGAGAGGGAATGTTTCTTGCGCTGAATTTGCAGGCATCCTCCTCCTTTCAGCCTTCCGTTTGAGTATTTCCCTGAAAAAGCCACGACGCCTGCTTAAAAGGCAACATTATGCATGCAGAATCCACCCCTGACAATGCCAGAACCAGGAGTGCTTTCTCAGCCCGTTCTGCACATGGTATGACGTAGCCCTTAATTAAACGATCAAACATCATTTTATTTTCTGCCGAGCCCCTACCTCATTCAGCTCACAGAATAGGCAACACTCACTTAATCAACAGTTATTCAATGCGTTGCTTTATCCTCAGCCTTCGGCGTGTGTCCCCAAGACTCCTCCCGCAGCGCACTCACCGCGTACTGAGTCAGAATTAATAACTTCTTCCTGGGTTTGTCCATCTTGATCATCACGATGGTGTCTGAGTGTTTCAAAAACAGTAATTTATTTTCACGCGACAAAGTGATATTATTGTCCCCGTTTACAGAAGGGCTGCTGGTCAACAGAGCGACTAAGATGATAGAAATATCATTGGTTTTAGGCGCTGAGTTTGAGCTTTGTTTGGTTTGGGTTTTTTTAAGACTTGCTTTCCGTAATCTCATTTTTAAGAGCTGGAGGCTCTCCGCCTGCGCCGCACGGTGCTCCCGCGTCTTCCACGCTGCGGGCGGCAGCCCGGGCGCTGCCGGGGCGAGGGCGAAGGCGGCGGGACGGGCAGAGCCGGAGCTGCCGGGGTGCCGCCGGACCCCCCCCCCGGCTCGCGTCCCTGTAAATGAATCTCTGATATTTTGCCCTTGCTGCCCAGAAATTAATTCCTTTTTACTGACTTTTTTTTTGGCAGTAGGGTGTACAGAACTGTGCATAGATTATATGATGGATGACTCTGCCTGTATAAAATATGCGTCAGGAAGGTTTTGTCTGTAAACTGCTTCCAGAGGTTTGTGAGCCTGCCGTACAGTTCAGTTCAGGATTAAAAACTTGGGCACAAAGACGCAACTATGTGCAGCGTTTTCACACTCACACCTTCCTGAGTTTAAAACTGTGTCCTTTTTTGAATTTAATTATTTTTATTTAAATAAAGAGAGGTGGCTTACCACAGAAAAGACAATCATACATGTAATTTAATAAATTTTGTTGTTTGTTTGTTTATTTGTTTGTTTTAATAGAGCATTACAGAAAACTCAGTTTCATGTTAAGAAGCAACATATCTGCAGGGGCTGCTAAATACCTTCACTTTTGTAACAGCTCAGACCACAGTCAGCAGCAAGCCACTAAATCACTAGTTGCTATTAGCTAATTCTACGCAACGAGCTATCTCAGTTGAGTCCTCACCGAGCAAGGTGCCATGATATTAAACGCTATCACAGCTGGCACTCTTCTTAATTAGTCCTGACAAATCTTGGTAAAGAATCATTGAGAATATGAGTTAATCATAAAATAAAGCAAAGAGCAAGAATCTTATGTAATTCTTCCTGCTTCAATGGCTGCAGAAATTGAGTCCTGAGATCGTTTTGGAACATTTTACGACAGAAATCAGGAGCGCTCTTTGTAAGTGAAGGTTTAAAATTTTTTTAAGATCTCTTCATGACTGCATACTTTTCATAAAGTGCAGCTCTTTTCCTCATCTGTTTTATTTATTTCCTTGATGTCTCTCCCCATTTATTTTGTAGGAAGTCTGGTCCGTGCAAGATTTTATCCCTGTGTACAGCAACGAGCAAACTCAGGCAAAATACATTGACAATCTGGTCTCCCCAGCTAATGATATCAGCTTCTTTTCTGTTGATGTGGGTTTATGTTCTAGATTTTTACCTTCATTCATTTGCTTTGAGAGACCGAGTATTAGACAATCATGACTTTCTTCTGCGTCCTGTTACACTCTCTTTCAAAGTGAATCTGGTCCTTAGCTTCACCGCTCTCACTGTTCACCCTGTGGGCCGCTGGATCCCGACGTTAAGCTCCGGAGAAGTCAGCAGCTGGGTCAGGCTTTGCCACGCTGCGTCACCGCCTGGCCCCAGCCCGCCCAGCTGAAGGTCGCTGGGACACCGCGGGAGCCGGGTCCTTGCCGTGGGTCTGGTTCAAGGCGATGCCACCCCACGGGGCCGTGAGGCTGGGGGGGGCTGCTGCTCTGCCCCCGGGGAAGCCAGTGCAGGGCAAAGCCTCTCCGAGGTAATTGCACGGGTGGGAGCGCGGTCTGGGGCCATGGGGTTTAGATCCGGCTCTGCCCGCTGTGATGAAGCCTGCTTCCCAGTCCTTGCCCCCGCTTCCTCTCCTGTGCCCCATCCATTGTCTGTGGCAGCCGTGTGAAAGCACTGTTAAACAAAATCGAGAGGTACTCCAGGCTGCGCTCATAACGGATCCTCAAATATTGAGATCTCTGCACCCAGGGCGACGGCCCAGCAGTTTCAGGGTGCTCCCTCTTCAAGACTCGCTGCGTTTTCCACAGAAAAAAAAAAAAATTTTTACAGTGACTGGAAACGTCTCCATCACCTATGAGCCGCTCCAATAATATATTTTTGTTTGGGATGCTTTCTTATTGTAATCGTTGAAATCAGATTTTTCAAACCTCATTTAGGGATTTGGAAAATGCAGGTGCTACTTTTCCTCTCTCAGGAAATCCTGGGCTAATAAGAGCTTTCTAGACCAGTTGCTTGAGCTAAATGAGTACGGAAAGGAACTCAGAATAACTTGGAGTTACTGGAGAACAAAACCAAAAATTTCTTTATTAAAACCCTCTCCGTCCATAGCAGCAGGACACGTGTGGCTGCTTTAATGAGATCCGAATGACACGGCTTCAGACAAGGCGCTCCGAGGTGCTGGGCTCGTGTGCGAAAGTAGGTGAACTACTTTGAGATGAAGTACTGATGAGGATGGCTGGGTGGCCTGACAGTCTCGGAGCTGATCCACTTCCACTGAGGTCGATGAAAACTCATTAATTTAAAAGATTGGACCATTAATTTGAAAGCTATTGACAGAGCAGTGGGAGCAGGTCTGAAGAATTAAACAATGCAAGGACAGAGGACATCCTTGCAGTCTCATAACATGAACCCTATAGCCGAGTACAAATAGAACCAGGTTAAACCCCTTAAACAGGCGATTAACTGGGCCACAAGTGATACGAAAAGGCTCTGTGAGCGTATCAATATTTTTACACTTAAGAGAAAATGGGTTTTATCCTCAGTTATTTCCAATCAATGACGTTGCCGTTACCGGTGGAGCCGAACGGCATTACGATGGCTGAAGATTCGAGTCGGTACCAATCGCGGTGCCCCGGGCTTCAATACCCTTGCAGAAGTCCCAGCCAGACTTCAGGTATCCTGATGACTCAGTTTGACAGACAGTTATTGTTAACCAGAAACCTAGCGGAAGATGTACAAGCAAGCTAGAAAAAGGCTGTCACTTTTATTTAATACGGCACGGTCGGAGTCGGTTGTGTCTGCACGTAGCTGTCATTTTCCAACTTGCTGGCAATTCAGTTTTGTTAGATGCTTCAAGTTAACCAAAACACTTTGTCTGACCCAAACCAAACATTTTTGAATGAACATTTCAAATATTTTCATTATTTTTTTGCAATGAAACGGAAGCAAATAGCAGTATTATTTCTTGAGGTTATTAGGGCATTTTGCTGAAAAAAATGATGTCAAAATGTAGATGCTTTACGTGCAAGCTGTAATCCAGATGCTGGGCAGCCCCTGGCCTTATGGGAGCTGTCTGGAAGGACTATGGCCCCATCAGCATGCAGGACCGGGCCTGTGGAGTGACGGTCCTGGCTGAGGACCCAGCACCCAGCTGTACCAGGCTCAGGGGTTTGCTTTGGGCTGGCTCTGCCATCTGACTGGATGCCAGTGGATCGTGCTAAGGTTGCTTCTCAGAGCTCATCTCCCATGTCATTTAACCAAAGTTAATCTATTTTCCTCACTTCAAAACCATGCCCCAGTGAAAACAGAGCATGGGAAATGGAGACGGTTGGGAGATTTGCTTATAAAATACAACCCCGAGCTCCCGGGGAGCACTTCTGTGGGCACCGCTCCCTGGTAACTCCATCGCTGTCCTCGGCTAAATACATACGCAATCTCCCTCTGAGGCATGGAAACACAGCGAAAGTGCCAACTCTTGTGTCAATTTCTTGTTTGTAACTATAATTAAATATCGAGGTAATAGTGTAAAATTCATACCCCCGCTCTTTTCCCAACAAGTACACAGACGAAAAGCATTGCACGCTTTTAGAACTGCTTCGTGCCAAACAACTTCAGCAAGTATTATTTTATTGTGATGTGCACAGCTGAAAACCAAACCTGATCCAGATATTGGATCAAACCTTGTGCTCTGTGGCAATCTAATTTTAGCCTGACATGTTGATTGCTCGCTCTTCATCTGCAGTTGCTGTCCCAAAGGGTGCTAAGTGAGAGAAGCTGTATTATTTTTTTTTCCGTAAGAAGATGACATGAAATAAATTCAGAACACCCAAGAACAATGTGGGGTTTGTTATTCACAAGACAGCTTTGCGAAGGGAAAAAATTGGAGCTGAGGTATTTGAGGGCTTCCACACAAACATGGATGGTACAAAATATGATGGAATTTCTGACTAATAAAGCATATAGAGCCATTCCAAAACAAGGGAATTGGGGCACGTAGGGGCTTTTGGAAATCCCTCTACATTGCCCTCACTGCTTACCATCAGGTGGGAAACACTGAATTTCTTTGAAAAGCTGGGCCTTTGACACATGCCATCTATAGGCGAATGACACTTAGGAATCTACAGCTCATAGACCAGTCAAATTCAACCCCAAAATTTAGGTGCAGATTTTACTCAGGGATTTTGAATTCTTTAAGCAAGGAATTTTTATCAGATGCACGTGCAACACGTTTAGGAAGGGATGCTGAGCTTTGCTGCAGTGTAGCATTAATTACCTCTTATTTAAATAAGGGCTTGCAAAAATTAAGAGATTTTTCAGAGACTTCTATGGATATAAAATTACAAATATAAAGCTAAACAATCCCAGACAGGGGCAGAGCATCAGACTCGAGTAACAAAACAAGATGCCTCGCGAGCACATTCTCACCGAAGCAAAGGCAGAGACGAGGAGGAACGAGGCCCCCGTCAGCCCGAAAGGCACTGTCAGCAGCTACTTTGGGACACTTCACCCGAGTTGGGAAGCACGTCTCTTGCTCAGACATTTGGTGTGTTTCGACAGAAAAGGCCCCTAACGAAACCATTTCGCCCCCATTTAGTCCTATTAGAAATGCACAGCGCAGAGCTGCTGCTCTCTGCGGTTCGAATAGGAGCGCTCCTTTCCAGCGACCAGATCCCTGCCCGGCCTCTCTGTGTATCTGCCCTGGGGGTCATGGATTCAATTCAGCAAACATTTATGCACATTAATCCTCCTAATGAAAGGTGAAAAGCTGATGTGGATATTTACAGGACCAAAACACACGGGTTACATTTCTTGTAAATATTTAAGAAAAAAGAAATCAAACACAAACTCAGCATCCCATTAAGAAAACATCATTTGCACAATATGACAATTCAGTATTTCTTCCTGAACCTCACTCACATGTAATACATCCAAACTTTGAAGTGTTGCTTTATTTTAGCGACTTTTTTTTCCTCTTAACCCAGATATAAGCAAGCTTTTACTATTGGGAAATGAATGTTCATGCAGCAGTACCAGTTTCCTCGTCATTTATTTTTGAATTAAAACAGCAGACTTTTTCTTCTTTCTCTTTAGTTACTTACCTTGATAGTGTTCTGCATTATCTATAAGTCCAGAAGTTTTCTTATATTCCTATTCTGCTTTCTCCATTAACTTAGGGTATAACTCCGGCTAAATCAAACTGAAAACTAAAACATAAATGGTGGGTCAGGATTGGCGTTAGTAGACAAGAATAAATCCTCCTTTTATAAGGTTTTTATTAAAGGCAATTCAGTTTGGAGAAACAGAAAATGAAATTAAAAGGGCGATGCTGGAACGTATGTTAATTTCAGACGGTTAATTTACTTGGAGGAACAGCTGATGAGTGCGAAGCAGCCGCTGGCTGGAGACTCGGAGTGGACTCCAGTTCTAGCTCTGCCACAGACATGAAGAAAAATCCGTGCCCTGGACAAAAAACATTAACTTTTCCGGTTGTTTAATTCATTAGCAGCTTTCCTTTTCATGCTTTTTGAGGAATAAAAAGAAAAAATGGGATTCTGGAGAAAAGAGTGAAAGACTGGCAAAACCATGAAAGTACTTAAGGAGGAAAAAACCCTCTTGTGTTACTTCTTGTATTTTCTTCTTAACTTTTACATTTACACCTCGATATTTCAGTAGTAAGTATATTACATAAGGAAGCCCTGCATCAACCGAGGTAGCTCCCAGCTGCCTGGATTTCCAGAGGGCAAAGCTTTCGCCGTGGCTACAACAAGGCAGACAAGGCTGCCGACCGGCCTCTAGCTTGTAGGAAACCACATGAGTTTGCACGAGGTTTTTTTTTTTCCTTTTTCACCAAGACATTAATTCTAAATGTGAATTCTGATTCAAACCCATAGATCATCAACTTACCTTCAAAGGAATGTTTTATAGTTGGCAAGATTAAGATGTGTTGAGCATCAAAGCTACATCCTTTGAAATCACAGTAACTACTAACAATCTTTTTTAAATAGAGCAAATTACCTTTACTTTTTATTGCCAGAAAGGAGAATGTCCATTTCCAAAATATGAATTTTTACTGTCATTTTATATCACACTCTGTTTTTATGAAGCAAACGTTATGAACGCATTTCAAACATAAATGACTTGAAACTTCCTCTGCTTAATTCCCACAAGAACTAAGCTCAAATTCTCTAGATCAAAGTGTTTCGGAGTTCATTTTCCATTTCTATACCAACACAATTATAGTATTTTTCACATCTAAGGAACACAGTCTAAGAATCAGGAGAAGGAAAAAATGGCCATTAGTACAATCCTTGTGGGAAACAGGCCTGTTCCACCTCCACCTTTGCCTTTGGCGCCCAGGTCCTCCGCCCTGGGTTTATCAGCAGAACCTCAAGTCGTTAGTCAGTGCCTTTACCTGGCCATTTTGTTGTGCGCAGCCGACCTTGCGGGGCGTTGGCAGCGCTCCAGACCTCGAATGCACGTCGGGGTGCGGGGCTGGCGTTCGGAGAAGACCGAATTCCCCCGCGGGCCAGATTCTGTGTATTTACAAACAGAGGAAGCAACTGCACCCTCTCACGCTTGCAGAGGAGAAGCCCCCAGATAACACAGCTGTGGTGGGGAAACAGGACCATGAAGAAGTAGATATTACCCAGCAAAAGGCCAAATACTGGAAAGCCGACAGCTAAACCAGGCAAGCTTAGCAGCTGCATTATTTAAAATTATTTAATTGACAGTAAGTGGCTATATAATTTAAGTCTTCAATATAAGCGAAAAAATACTTGAATCAAATTACTATGACAAAATCATTTGATGATTAATCACCAAAGTACACTTTTAATGTCAGATCTACAGATTTTAGGACAACGGTCCTATTTTTACAGTGTCACGTCATTTTTTTCATTTTACAGATGCGGTTCTCATTCAAGAACCATAATTTCTTATTTGGTTCACCCTGCAAGAAGTCTTTGCCTTCCTCTGAAATACGTAATTAGAAAAGCATTCACAGAAAGGTTGCAACCAACAATGAAAACAGCCACCCTAAAACCACCATCAATTTGGGGCACTTTCATCAATCCAGCTCCTGCTGATGCTCCCGTTGGCGCTCCGGGTGTTAAATGATTTCTCACTTTCATTCTCAATCTGAAACTGCACAAAATTCTCACATTTAGCCACCGCTGGAAGCAACACAGAGAAAGCCACAAAGCTCCTGGGTCTCCACGAGAGGCAGGGAGCATTTTGCCTAAAATGTACCAATTTCCCTCAGCATACTTCATGGTAATTGAGTTTTAAAACTTGAGTTGAGCTTCCTTGTTGGCAGCTCCTGGCCCATAATGCCTTACATTTTGGGGCCATTCTGTGTCTCCTGGGACCTGGGTTCAGTTCCAGGTTTTCCACAGCTTTCCTGTGTAGGACTCTGGGGAACGATCTCATTTCTGGCTAACACAGTTCATCTTCTGCTCAGTAATAATGTATCCGCTAATTCGCATAGCTCCAAGACAGTTAGAACTACGGCAGTAAAACTTGCAAACATATGAGAAATAGAAAAGCATATAAATATGATTCAAAACCAATCTGACGTTACTAAAATCCAATCGAATTCAAATTTCTCTTCTTTCTCTTCCCCTAGCTGATGTTTCCCCAAAGCTACTCTCTTGAATTACAAGTGCATAGTCACCCTTAATCTAGATCACTTGCATTTCCATGTCAAAAAACCCCGCCATCTTGTATTGCTTATGGAGAAAATAGATTAAACTATGAAAATGCAATCCACGTGCGTTTCATATTCACGAAATGACTGAACAACTAGGAACAAGTCTCTGATGCTGAAAAAGGTTTGCAGGAATGAAACAAAGAAAATGTCTTACCCCTGTTTGAGGGGTAAGAGAACGTGTACAAAAGCAGACGAAAGGGTTTGAACAGCTTAGCAAAAGCAACCACGGTTACCACTGAACAAATGACTATAAACCGGGTTTGAACAAGCATAGGGGAGAGCGTGGGAAGTTTCTCGCCATCAGAAGACCAAGCCTTCCTGCTGGAGCAACGGAGGCGCAGGCAGCTAGTCAAAGGGATGACGTCTGGTAAGCTGGCCATGCTGTGATGGTACCCGTGGTACCGAATTTGGCGAAAAACTGGTCGTTTCCAGTTTTGCAGCCCCGGGGAGCAAGAAGGCTGTTGATTAAACTTGGTTGGCATTACCACTGTCTGCTGGTTAATGCCAGGGCAAAGTGGATTTATGGAAAACGTAGCTTCTCAAGTTAATAAATTTCTTCTAGTGAGATTAGAAAACTGGCTATAAAGGTGGCAGTGTTGAGCGCAGACCTTCCAGTAACCAACTGTAAGAGAGTCTCATACAACAACGACTAAAGAACTGCTATGATACATGAAGATACCTTCTACAGAGCCCACACAATAAACGACTCATTTTTTTTTAAACCACCTACATCTTCCAGGTGTCATTAATGAGAACCCCCCCCCACACACACGGGGCCGGTACTGGTGGTGGCAGTGGCTGCAGGCACGGCGGGGGGTGTCACCGTGCAGCCGCCTGCCCTGTGGCTTCAGCGCTGGGAGCTGGTGCCTGAGAGCAATCAGGAGTGGCAGCACAATTAGCTCTTAGCTATAGCTTAAATGCAGAATCTCGTCTGCAATACATCAGACCGTGTGGAGGCCTCTGTCAAAAACAGCCCTAATATTAAAAATTTAGAAACACCATCTGTTAGAGGCTTTGTTAAATAAAAATATCTCATTACTGAACGTAGATCTTGGAGAGGGATCACTTTCTTTCAATATATGTCTGATTTTCTCTGGCTGGGCAATCACAAATAGTTGTTGCCCAGTATTTCTGAACAATTTCCAAAGGTTTCTGACAGGAGACACGTTCCTAACCTGTAGCAAAAGAAATAACTGCACTATTAATCTGGAGCCGGTAATAACTCACGACATTTGAATTATGTTGCTGAAAGGTGTCTTTACCAGCTTTATCTCTGCTGGTAAATAGCAATTCCCCTAATTACAGATATAAATCTGTTGAGGTATGAATGCACAGTTGAAAGTGATGAAAATGTTTAATAAAATATGTCCCAGAAACAGAGAACATGATTAGATTCAACGTGTTGACCACGGAAGTTTTTTGGATTCGCTGATAGAACCACAGACCCTCAGGATGGCAACATGCTCTTCGTTCGAGTGATAAATGTAAAGGGGGGAAAAACCACTCAGTCTGGTGATTATAATTGTTCCAAGAGATCTGAGCAACCGATGAGGCATAAAAATCCTTTTTAGCTATACAAGTTCTTATGGCTTCTTACAACAGGGAAGAGCATATATTATATACTCTGCTTATAAACAGCAGACCTTTAATTATTTTGTTTTTCAAGTGAAGTTTTAATGAAGACATGGTTATCTTTTGTGGTCTGAATTTGTCACCTCTGTGACTGTGACTAATATCACAGATATCTAAAAAAACAGGAATTAGAAACAGCTCAAAACTGTAGTTTATTTAAAAAAAAAAATTACTGTTTTTAAAATTCCATCCTATGTCAACTATTTTACAAAAGCCATGGTATCTATCTGAAATGGCCTTTGTCTTGGTGTTTTGTTTTCAGTCTTTTATAGTGTTATATCTATTCAATGTAATTTTTTTGAGGTTTTTTTGGCAGTGGATAAAGACAAATTCCTTTAATTGAGATTGATTATTCCAATTGTAGCCCCACCGAAAATCACCAGCACAACTTCTCGAGTGTCCCAGACCTCCACAACTTACCGACACCAATGAAAAGATGGAGACAAAGACAGTACAAATACCTGGATGGCAGAAGTCTCTGAGTTTGGCCTTAGTGAATGTAGGTTGTGGAATGGATAAAGACCTTTCTGACCTTTTAGATAAAATATGGGATAGCTCAATACAGCATACAGGTTGGGTTCCATAACTCATAATTATTAGACAGAACTGCAATTTCATCCCAAAATTTCTAGCTCACTTCTAGACGTCACCTTTCAGCTGAGTCTGGGAGGAAAGCTGACAAGCTCAGCCTCTCTGACCTTCTTCAGGGAATAAGCACAGAAGTTCATTATCAAGCTGCCAGTCTAGCTCCCTTCACCAGGCTACATTCCTTTAACAATGGAGCATAACACCAAAATTACTCCTTTTTCATATCTGCAAAGATTTTCGTGTCACGCTAGGGGTGGTTACGTCTCATTACTGCTTCTTCTTTATTTTCGCATTATTGATGTATGTGCACTTTCGATACGAGTATTAATTAATAAACTGCATCCTTAATCCATGTGTTCCCTCGAAGGGAAGGAATCTTTGACATAATATCTGCCTATTTGTATTCAAATTACAGGAATGATACTCTGGTTCTGATATCAAGCTTTCTGTCATTGAAAGGATTTCCCACATTTTGTTTTTCCAGACTCCGTGTAGAGACGAAACTCTGCATTTTCTAGTTTTCTTCAACAAAAAGCTAGAGGAGAATTTGCAGTTAATGGCCAGAGTAGGTGCTCAGGGCTGCAAGATCACAAGCGGAGCCGTGCTCTTTGTGCCGCACTGCCCGACAGGCCTTCGCATCCCGCATCGCAGGGCTGAGCATGAGATTTCTAAATTTTGGGGGGCTGCAATAGCAGCTGAGGAAGGACACCACACTTCTCCACTGGATAAAAAGCGGTCCTACAAGTTAGATTTTTTTAATAATCTTCATAATCTTCCAATTTGCAACCCATGAGGAAATCAGTCACAAGAATCTTCTTGATTCAGATCTCAATATGAGCCAATGTATTACGCGGTGTTGGAGAATACACTGGTAGGTAGCAGTATATATTTACGGTGGCTAACACCAAACCTTCCTCGCAGACCTCTGCTTCATTACACGTCAAAAATAAACCCCACCAGTCAGCATTGAAAAAAAACCCAAGAACCAAAAACCACCTACAGGCACTGCCGGTTTAAAATCAATTCTCTGGGCTGGGTACCACTGAAGACTAAACCAATAAAAGGGTTTTTATGAGAAAACTTCTATGCAAGAGGAAAAAATCGGCTGCAGAACCCAGAACTGGCGTGCAATGCTGAATTAATAGCTTAATGTAATTCAGTTCTTACTGGTTGCCTGGAAACTAACTTAGAAAAAAAAGTAAAAGCACAAACCATAATGGGTGTAGAGGGCTTAATAGGGAATTATTGATGCTACCAGACTGTTAGACAGTCTGATGTATTTCTAACAAAATCACTCAAAATGTTCCTTTATTATCATATGTTATTCTGAATAACAAGGTCGAAGGCCAAAGAAGATCAAATATTACATAATGCTGGTGGTTAATGCACAGAAGACCCTGGCACGCTGGTACCTGCCGTCATACCAGCGATAGACCGTCCGTTCTCCTCACTGCTCTTGCTTTCCTCCTTTTTTTTTTTTTTTTTTTAACATAACGTAACTAATGTTCTCTAGCAGCAAAAGCGAAGAAGCTCTTGTGTATTCCTCACTAAGTCAGCTGGCTTGAATTAGCCCTATAGATCTGCTGAAACAAGGAAATGAGTTTATTAATTTCAGCTAAAAACAAAACTTTTCTGAAGAAAAGACGCAGCTGTTTGCCAAACACTGTTTTGCGGAAAGTTTTAGTCAACGCTCATACTTACGTTTGTTGGGGAAAAAAAACCAACACCACCTGCTCAGCTCCGTGTCATTCCAAAGGCTGGCAAGTCCTTTCCTTGGGTAGATGAATCCCAGCAGAGGTTACAGGAGACGCGTAAGCGATCGCAGGCAGCGCGGCAGGACGAGGGCACCGGCAGCAGCGTTGGCTTGCAGCAATGCCTTAGGGCAAGGGCTTGTTGCAATGGAAAGGTTCCCATCAGTTCCAGTAAGGACCTGGTTAATTTGGGAATGCATGAAGTTAACTGACTGGACTAAAAAAACGACATCTTTCAGTTAACGAAGCAAGCAGCTTAAAGCTTCTGGCATCACAGAGCGAACGCCGTTTCGATACCTGTCGCTGGCGCGGGTTGCAGCTACCCACGCGGCGTGTGGCTGTTCACCTGGAGCAGCCCCAGCACCCGGGCTCTGCTGGCCAGTTTTCCATCCTGCAGGAGTTGCTTAGGGAGTGCAGTTTTTATCCTAATTATTTTTGACAGGAATTAGGTCAGTTTAATTAGTTTAAAATTCAGCTGAACAACCTCTCTCCTAATTACTTTTGGATATATAAATAATGCATTTACAACACCAAAAGAGAAAAACATGGTAAAAACTATCATCAGCCTATCGGAGACCATCCACAAACATACAAATAAACCAACTTTGTACTTCAAAGACAAATCCTGGCAGGTTTTCAGGGGGTAAGAATGCTCATATGTTAGAAACAGCTTTGAAAACAGACTCTGTCTCTTCCTCCATATCTAACGTGCAAATGTACAAGGGATGTATAATGTGCACCATAATATAGAACATACTGTAAAATACAACAGTACAAAACTAATTTTGAGTCTGCTACTAATTTATCTGTTATGTTGAGATATTCAATATATACCTCAAGAGCATTTTAGTCTCTAAATAGAGCAAGTCATTATTTCTTACTAAAAATGGAGCTTTTAAATGATCCAGCTACTGAAAAACCAACAAACCGTAATTTGCTTTTAAATTTCACAGTTTCCTTTCCCATTTCTAAGTGATCTACAGTAATAAAATATCAACAGAGAGATCAAATGTCACAGCAAAAATGTTTAGCGACTTAGAGACAGTATATTAAATCCCTACAACCTAAGATAAGACAAACATAATCACAAACCCTTTGTATTGCAATTCCTTAGAAACCACAGATATAAATAGAATTTAGCAAAACAGTTAACTTATTTTTCACAATTATCCTATTACCCACAATTTATATTTTCCATTTCTTTCTTCTTATGGGTCCTTGAACCAGCAAAACCAAAAAGTCAAGCCATTTCAGAGTCTTCAGTCATCAGAGGTATTTATATATTTTCCAGAAAGAATGGAAGTGAGGTCATAGGTTTCAGGCTAAGAAGTTGAAAAGCATTTTAGGAACAGGCTGCACCCTAAACTAGTCTAGATGTCTAGTAATATCATCTTTGTACGAGAGCTCCGTGCCTACTCCATACTTGTGTCTGCTCTAACTTGGACTCCAAGCACGCAGAGTGTGATGAGCCAATTAGCTGCACGGAGTTATCACGGTGAGGGACCTTCGTTGCGCCTTCTTAATGACGCTGCTGTAGGCTGTCTGTGGAAACAAGGAGTGTAATTTTCTCCCATAGGTATTTCTATGAAAACAAACTGTGTAGAGTAAGACTATTGCAAAAGTGTTTGGTGAGAACATCCCTCCCTGCCTCCACATGCTTCCCGCAGCCATAAACCACCACGATAAGGATGTCCACAACTCCTAAACCAGCCTGGTACCTACCACTGAGCACTGAACTCGCAGCGCTGTGTCCTAATGATTTTCTGCAAAAGTTGAAGCATTCAAAAAACTTGGTGCCTAAACCAGCCATGTGTTTGAAATAATTAACATGCACCTTATTTGAAGTGGATTTCACTAGGAAAAGCAAGCGTGGAGAACCTGCACATCAATCATAACTATTGCAAACATGTTTATGTATTATTCCACTGACAGGCTAGGCTTCTTATGGATGGCACGGTGAAGTCAGGCAACTAGGGAACAGCAGGGTTTTTATTCTGCTTCATAGCATTTTTTTAAATCAGAAGAAAGTGATGTGAGAAGCAGAAATAATTTGGTTTGACGTTATTATCTGCAGCCCAGCTGAAAGACTTGCAGTCACCGACCCCTATGTGACCTCTATGCTGACCAAAATGGACTGGGAAGTCCTTGAGATGGGACTGTTGAAAGCAAACATGGAAGCTCAAATGCTATTTTTGTACATTCATTTCCCTCACTATAACCACACTATAGCTACTGGAGGTACATGTGATTAGCCTGAAGCTATTATGCCAGCAAACTACAGCTCAAGACAACTCTCATCAGAACCTTTTAATGTAAATTGCTGTCTCCTTCTTGCCATCTGTGGAATTAAAGTGATTTATTTTAGTTCAGGAACTGTTTCTTAGTTTGTATACTCTTAACGGTGGACGTAATGAAAAGTATCCATAAGCCTTTTCTTCTGGAAAGAGGAAGATGTCCTCCTGAAGTTCAAAAATGTCAAAGTCTTAATTTTTTATAGTTGCTGGAAAAAGTCATTCATAGATTACAAGTACTGATATTTATAGCCAAAGCAGAAACTCCTAAAATCTCACGGGTTTAATGGGAATGTTGGCAGGTCCTTTATTATGCCAAAGTGAGCAGTGGTGTTAAAAATTCAGGTATCAAACTATTGAGACATGATAAATGGGTGGTGAACTGCTCATGTTACACCACTTATTAAGTTGGTACCACAAATTATTACACTGTAAAGATCAATGTTTACTTTAGTCTTTCTTTCCATATTGTTACTGCTCTTTTCTAGAATTCATTTAAAAACTACAAGAAGAAATAAAAAAAAGCAAAACCAAAACCATGTGAAACAGGAAAATGAATTTTCTTCATGCTGAATTGTCCTCTATTATCTAAACAAAACAACAACTGAAGGTGTTGCAATTAATAAAACCCGCTAGACAGGAAAGTACGACTTGGAGATGGATCAGACCATGGAGTTTATATGAAAATGAAAATTCCGAAAGTTGAATGAGGAAAAAGCAAAAGGGCGTAAGATTTCTTTTGAGAATGGATCACTATATATCGTCCAATTTATATTTTCTATTACCAAATGAGAATTCAAGGAATACAGTTAGTGTAGACTAAGAGTCCCTTTAACATCAGGTACAGCGCTCTAAAAATAATTATCTCTGATTTTGCACGAGAAGATCACGTATTTTAAAACAACAAAATCCAACGGCACAGATTTGCTCTGCTTCTGCTGCTGGACACTCCCTCGCTTTACCCCCATACCGAGAGGATGCTTATAGCCGTCAAAAAACGGCGACAAGCGAAGAAAATACATTTCTGACTTGTTCCGAGCTCAGACCGGTGGGATGCACGGCCCTTCCATCCCTCCCTAAAAGACTTGAACCATATTTAGTTTCCCAAACCACTCTGTAGTTTCAAGTACGTTGCACAGTTGTTAACTTCCACTGGAAAAAACACGAGCAGCCAAGGCAAAACCAGATTTCTGCAGGAAAACAATGCTGCGCCCGTTTGCATTGCGCAATTAAGCGTGTGATCAGGATCGTACTGCGCCCACCGTTTGGAAAAGATATCGCATGTGCATTTAGGAGCAGCACGACAGATTCCATTAACAGTTAAGTACAAGAAAAATAGGTTTTCCATGCGTTTACACTAATCAGAGTAGGTTTTTTAAAAAAAAACTTTCTACATGGTGTTTCTGCTAGCTCGATTTCAGCTTGTACTTGGCAGGAGATGCACGCCAGCGGTGATTTCCCTGCTGTGCTGTGGGTAGACTCTGTCTCCTAAAACGCAAGGTACTGTGGTCCTTCACCTCCCTGAGCACAGCACCTGACCACCTGTAGTGCTTTTCTGCATTTCCCGAAACTGAAGGTAGCGTTTATCAAATGCCACATACAATATACAAGCTGGTAAAAAACTCACTTCTTCCAGGATGACCACACCACCTGAATTTATTGCTAATATGTCAGAGATTTCACAAACAGCAGCATCAAAGAGCACATTAGCTTTACCTCTGAGTTTGTAGTACATCCTCTCTCCTGTGAGATTTTATGACAGATGGATTCAAAGGGGAAAAATCAAGAGGCCTCAAAAGCTTTTACGGCTTTTCTTACCTCATCCATATTTGCAAAACATCTTAAGCTGGACCACGTATTGCTTTTGTTTTTATGTTTAGTTCTACAGCAGAGTACACTGCCATAAATAATAGAACTGAAGAACAGAAAGTTATCGATAAGCCCTGTATGGCTAAAAGTGGTAAGACGTATTTCCAGTGTTCACACACCAAGAGTGAGATGGTCTGATCCAGATGAGGCAAGCAGGCAGCAAGGCCCGGTGGTTGGGCAGGAGGAGTCCACGGGCTTTGGATTTTAATCATGATACTGCCATTGATTTTCTTGATGGCCATCTCCAAAACTCTCTCCCGCTCTTAGTCGTTTTTCTTGCCTATAAAACATACACAAAATCCATGCTTGCCCAAGAAGGATGCTGAACCGATGGAATATCCAAAGCTTTACATAAATACTGTGCTTTGTGGTGAGAACGTGACGTCACCTTTTGGTTTCTTTGGGAAACAAATCTTTGCTACGTGAAATTCCTTCATTCCCGAACAAACATACTTAGGAAAATATATTTTAACCTCAAAGCAATACATAAAAAACCAACAACCACCAACCCCCACAAAGGAGAGGAGCAGCATTCCTTGCAAAGCGAGTGCCCACGTGCAGGCAGGGCACGTGCCTCCTCCCAAAGGCAGCTTTCGCCGCGATTCCCAAGTCCTTTCCCAAATACTTGTGCAGATCAGCGGCATTTTAAAACGCTCTGTATCTTTGAAACCATACAGGGTAATTTACTTACCGGTAACTGCTGACATTGAACAAGCAAGTGCTGCGCGCTCCGACGAGGCTGAAGGAAGGAGCCCGGCACCAGCAAACCACAGCCCTGCCTGCGCCCCAGCGCTGCCTGGAGCCGCTTCTGCATGTCCCCCCCGCTCCCTGCGGGTCCCCCCCCCAGGTCCCTGCACGAGACTAACAAGAAAGACTTTTCAAAACAGTACCGCCATTTCAGCTAGTCTTTTTTATCATTTGGGGTAGAATTGCCGTTATCACGCACACGTTTCTCTTTCACCGCAAGAATCCCATGAAACGACGCTGAAAGAACACATTATTTTTTTTCCCCTTCTCCCTGACAACACTTGATGAACAACTTATCTTCCTAGAAATTACCTTTATGAGGCTCATGTGGGGAATACTACACACACTTTGACATCATATAAATTAAGAGAGCTTTACCAGCTTATTGTTGGTTAAGCTCAACAGAGAAGCAACATTTCTCGCTTTCTTGCCAGTTCCCAAGGATTTTGTTTAAATTAGCCCTGTGTTGCAATTCCAAATGACTGGTTTGGGTCCATTTTCTGTAAGCAAATCTGTGATAGATTGCTTCTGGAGGAACTTCAGGGCATGAGCACAGGATCAGAAAACCAGACAACCGAAACCACAAGTCTAGGAAAACTCATATTGGATTGCTTTGTGTAGCATGACGGTGGCCAGCATCACAGGCTTCAATGGGGACTGTACACACTCTGCAGGATCTGAGACTAAACGCCACGGTCCTGACTCATAAGAAGTCTTATGCTGCTGTAGGCTATCTGCTATTATCACATTAAGGAGAACTTGCAAAGCGGCACCACCATAAATGGTGGGACCATAGCGGACACCCTCAGTTACAGCAAGGAACAGTGTCGCTCTGTTGGGGTGAAGGGAAGAGAAAGAAGAAGGGAGAACTGCTAACGGCCTCTCTTGTTGTATGGACATTAGGTGGCTGTGCCTAATAAGATGCAAAAAAATCACCCTGTTCCAAGCACTATTGCTGGAGCTAGCCCGTTTAATTCGGCTCGTTATGCTCATCCTCACCACGCAGGGATTCCTGCTCGTCTTGAACAAAACTCTGCTGGGGGAAACCCACGCCAGGGCTGGAACGGGCCGAGGCTGAGCCTTCAGGGCAGTGGTAGTGCTCAAGTAATGGACGGATATGTTTTCCCAGAGATGCTATCACAATTTTACTTAGAAAGTAAAGTCTACATTTTGTGAGATACCTGAAAGTTCAAACATTAACGTTAATCCACCTTTAAAAAAAAGAAAAGACTGAAGAAGAATGTGTGTCTGCCTATAATTTTACCAACTTCATCCTCGATTCTATTTATATAGTGGAAAATGAAAAAGGCTATTGTAGGCCTCCCATGCAAGTGTCTCAGATCCCAGGACAAATTCTCCCAGCCTACAAAGGAACATTTTTTTAGCCCTCGTGTTAGCCATGCTACCATGTATTATGGGGTCCTAAAGGTCAAATATTTCTGTGCTTTTTATTGCATGATTGTTTTAGCAGCTCTCCCGGTCAAAAAGTCAGATGATAATTTTGCAGAAGATGCATGAACAGAAACAAACTCATTAGTCTCACAGGTTCAAGGTGCTAAATACCCTCCGAGTACAAAAGATAATCTTCTTTCATTCCACACTCTATCCTGTTACCTCCAATTTATATCATCTTCCTTGTTTTACGTAAGAAGTAGCCTGCAGTGTAAATCAGATCCAGCACAACTACGTGCTGTAGAGACTCTCTCTTCAGTGCAGAGTTTGCGATGTGAAAAAATATTTCTGCATTAAAATCAAAAGAACAATCTCTGAGGAGTCTCTTCTCAGCACTCAGACTATCGTAACGACATGGCATGGTATGAAATGAAAAATCATGCAATTTCCTTCTCTATGCAGTTGGAAAGGTTTAACTAATTAAACCAATTATTTTGCTGTAATAATATGAAATTAAGTTTTCTTTGCTTAAAAATATTAGAAAACGGCAATCTAATCTTGTGTTTAAGTCTATGTGAAGGATATACAGCAGTGCTGCTCTAGGGCAGATATTTAATGAATTACTGAATAAGACACCGCATGCGTCGGCTGTGCCTTTATGGCATATTCCATCTATTCTTCACATATTTTCTTGTGAATTATTGCCCACCCCTTGATGTTTATGTACATGACAGTCAAATACTTTACCTACATGAGCGTATTTCCTAACAGCCTGAGGAGGCAGGGGAGTTTTACTGAGTTTTGTGGTTTCTGGAATCCACGGCCGTGCGGCAGCATCACCGCTGCAGACCTCTTTAGCCACAGCTATTGCTGCTGCTGCCCTTTGGCCGCAGTTTCCTATCAGAGAATTCATTTCTGTGCTGCTGGAGCGATGGAAGCAGCACAGACCCTACAGCGGGGGGAGGGCAGCTTGGGGGGGCCGCCCCCCCCCCCCCCC
>JAVKLA010000036.1:23331489-23345329 GCA_034782735.1 Sagittarius serpentarius | reverse complement strand
CCCTCCCGCTGTGGTTGGGACGGTCCCCCCCCCCCCCCCCAACCCGAAGGGAAACAGTGTGCTGGTCCTCACCAGCATCTCAGGACTTTTGCCCTTGTCATGAGAAAAATGAAGCAAGTTTCGCTTTGTCTGGTGGGAAAAGACGGATGGGCTACAGCGAAAAGAGGGTCAGACCGCGGACCTTTTCCATCCAATTTTTGTTCAGTGAGGTGTGGAAGTCTGAAGGGACACGCTCACTGGGCCCCGATAAGGCATCCTTCCAACACAGGCAGCACCACAGTGCACGCGTGGTAAACACCAGAGTTTCCATCGATGTTTTAGCTGAGCTCGGGCGTTGTGCATATATATCTACACACACACACAAATATATCTAAATGTGCTTCTCTGTCTGCACTTTCTTCCTAGACAATCATTACTGAAAAATCTTCTCTTCAAAGCGTGCTTACTAAAAATCAGAGCTTACATGCAGGAAGGCAGGTCTTGTGTCCCAGGAATGCTGAAACAGGGACATCATTTGCAGGAAATTTACCATTAAATTAGGTTTTCAGCTTTCCTTGGCAACTTGAATCCTGCTTCCCCCATTTTCCAATACGATCTCCTCTTGGGTACACACATGGTTGTCCTACAGATGTTACTGACAGCTCCCATGCTGCTCGTACCAAAGCGATGAGCTCGCACAAGTTCTGTGCCCACGCCTGGTGTGGGCTTGCTCTCCTTTCAGACTGCTTCCCCTTATGTGTGTCGTGGCACGGCCGCGATGATCCGGAGCTTGGGGATGGAGGACTGTCCTGTAGGTTTGCTCTGTAGTTCCTGAGATACCCCATGGCAGGGGCTGGGAAATAATCTCAGCCACAGCAGCAACGAGGTGACACAGCCTTGCTGGAGAGCCGCCACGCAGAGCCCGTGGCAGCTCCCCGTTCCCCCACCCATCGCTGGCTCGTGGCTGTGAAGATGCAGCTCCAGGTCTGAAGGATCGAGAAACCACCCCCAGACAGGCTGTACCTCCTTCTCCCGCCAACGCGCACGAACACCCTCTTCCTCACCTCTGATTTTACATCTTAACCTTCACTGAGGTCCCCTCCAGCTTGCAAATTGAGGCGGATTAGCACAGCAGTGCATTTATGCGATTACCTGCTCCGACAGCTCCCGGGGCTTTCTTCTTCTCCTTTTTCCCTAGAGTCTTCAGTCACAGCCACGCACGCACTGAGTGTATAGAGAGAGGATAAATACACCGTCATCCATACAGACTTGTTATCACTGCCTTTATGTTGGGAATTACATTTTGTTTCTACTGGCATCTCATTAAAATACTGTTTAATGACTTTATATTCTGTTGTATCCTGTCATTACTGCATTTGTACAGAGGATATTCTGCCCCCGTGAACTCCTTTGGTGGGGGATAACAGGGGGGCGGGAAACCTGGAAAACTTCTGTTGGCATCACTTTCTATGTGGCGGAGTCTGGGAAAGCGTCTGCTTCTGCCTCTCTGTTTGCGAGCCCAGGCAATCATTAGAGAACAACAATAAAATCTCCTGTCCAGCTCTCCCGTACCGGGCAGGCAAGCGCGGGAAGGGTCCCGGGACGGCACCAGGCACGGGGACGAGCTGCCGCCCGCTCAGGGTGCCGCTGCTTCGGGAGCGGCACCGCGCATCCAGGACAGAGAGCGTGGACGTCTCCGAAAGGAGCAGGGTGCACGAACGAGCAATTTCGCCTACAAAGTCTTTTCCATAGACCTGGAGCACGTTTTTATGTACTCCAAACATAACTTCCTTACAAAATATACTTACCTTTTTCAGCGCACCTGTATAAATTTATATGTCTCATAGTAACTAATTTACTTATTGCCTATTACATGTAGTATGTTCTATTTTAAAAACATTGTTTATACTTACATTATTTTAAATTAAGAGCAAAATTTCTGATTTTTTTTGCTGTTCTGACCTTTACAGAACAGCAAGCATTGCTAGCAATGCCAATAATTCGCCCATGCTGCACAATGGCAAACCTAACTGCAAAATAATATTTGTGACATCTATTTATAGCAGATGTAAAATCCCCTCGGGAAGCTGGTAAATCCCCATCTCTGTGTTCAAATATTAGGGGCCACAGCACTGCTTTTCCAATGCAGGAATAGGGCTTCATTATCTGATACTGGTGATTGATGCTGTTTCCGAGTAATCTTTCAGATAAGTGATCCCTCCCCATCTCATTTACATAACTATTTTATCACCGTGTGAATTAGTTCTTCACACTTCTGCATAGTTACATCTCAAACATGAATTTTTTTCATAGAGTAATAGAAACATCTATCATATAAAAAAGATCTCTGAACCTCGTAGGAGACAACTGGTGCTAAATATCTTCTAATAAGCCTCATATTGATTCTCTTTAAGCAATTAAAATATACAGGTTTTTCCATCAATTCCTTCACAATACAGGCAAGAAAATCCAAGCCATGAACCAAGGACCAAGCAGAAGGTAGGGCACGTTTTCTAGGACACCACAGAGAAAAGTAGTGAGTGATTATCCAAATAAAATACAATACAGATGTAAAAGCTGAGTACGTAAAAAGCTTCCTTCTCTAGTGTCTGCAATAGATTCCTAAAACGTCTCTTCTTTCTAGCAAATAGCTTCAAACTAGATTTAAAAAGCTTTAAGAACAGATTTTGGAGAATTTGGAGACAAGAAAAGCCATTACTTTCAAGGCAATCTGGTTTTGCTTAGATTGCTTTCCTCAGCTCTAATCTGAAGAAGGTGTGAAAAGAGGCTAAAATGAGGCCAAGATTTCGCTGGCCTTGATGGTGTGCCAGAGCGGAGGATTAAATCTCTGGAAAATCAATTCCAGATGACTTTCTGTATGTGCTAAGACTCACTATAAAACCATTTTTTTTCCAAGGGTCCAACGTGACATCTAAACATACTCTCACACCGAACGTAGCTTATAACTAAAACCACGGTAGGGCTTTGTTGACGTGACCGGTTACATTTAACCACAAAGGTCTCACAATTCACCAGCGGTACATATTTCAGACTTTAGTGAAATACTCACCTGTCTTCAAAAGAAAGAAAAGAGAATATACTTGAAACCTTTTCAAGAAGAATGGAATACGGGATTAGAGGAAAAACTAAGCATACAAAATAGTGACAATTATTCAACTGTTCAAATATTTCAATATTATTTTTATTTTAAAAATCATTGCTGCTAAAAAAGTTTTCACGTCTACAAGTTGTCCAAACACATGCCATATAGAAAGAATTTTAATTCAGAATTCTTTTAGTCACAAAAAATATTCATAAATCAGGTTTTAAATGAGTACTTAATGCTATGATTTAGCTAGCAGTTGTCAGCAACAGAGTATGCAGAAATGAGCAGCGAGGTACAAAATCCAACACTTAGCAGGAAATTAATTTTCACTTAATTTTTCATTTTCGGAGATTTCCACCCAGGCCCACGCCTATAAGATCCGAGAAGGCCGCTGGCTGGCAGCGCACCGTCGCGGCTGTCAGGGCTGCGATGATTCACGTTTTCCTCTGCGACAGCCAGGACTCGTCCCAGAAGATATGTCAGCGACACCCCCTCACCACCCCCCCCAGCGCTCTGCCTCGACTCAGCAGCTCTTTGAATTCCCCATTTCTAAACGTGGTGCCGGCCGGGGATGGCCAGGGCCCCCGGCGCTGGGGCACAGCTGGGCACAGCTGGACACAGCCGCAGGAGGACCCGGGGAGGAGCCCAGGCAGGGATCCTACGAGACGTAATGACCCACCATTAACAATATCTGGTGTAAGGCGTTTTTAAATATTTGATGGTGGCGATGAAAGGCAATAGAAGGTTGTGGACAATCATAAATTAGCGGCGGTCCTCTACATGCATTTTTTAGCTCTCCTCTTTAATGAGCAAAGCTCTACCGTTAACTCACTTTACAAATGTTAGCTGCCAGAAGAACGTCCTTTTTGTGATGAGAAACGCTGGCATTCAGCCTAGTTTTTGACTGAGGTCATTACAAAGTTGCAAGCAGCCCATCCCAGAAGAAAGTGAGGACAGGGATGTTCAGATATTTATATACCGCGTGCCTTGCCTTGTTACCATGACACCGAGGCGCCCGGTCCTACCTCCCTTCTTCTCTATACATGCAAGCTGGAATTTCATCTTTTCTGCACAAGCACACACACAGCTCCTTCATTATCCGCTAGAGAATATTGGCGTTGCTTCACGCGAACCATGCGTTGACTTATTTCAAAGTGCTTATGCTCTTAACATGTATGCTGACGTCTCTGGGGTGGTTTGCATGATTTGTATTTCTCTCTATACATTAGATGTAGCCTTACCTAAAGAGGCATGGCATTCACTGGGCCGTGAAAAGTAGAAAATGTAGCCACAGAATCATTAGATCCCCAACTAGATGACTTTATTCCTTGCAACAGCATAAAATTACAAAACTTTGTGTCAGCATTGCTATCACTCTAAGAGTTCAGTCGGAAATACAGCTTTTCTAGACTTGCCTTTGCTGGCAAGCAAGGCGGCGCATTAAGGATATATTCATTTACATTCCTTTCAAGCTGATGCCAAAGTGTCCTTTTTGTAACTTTGATTTTAAACTTTGTGAAATTTGCATAAACTATATGAAATTGCCACCTCTTATAAATCAACATTTATGCTGAAATCAAACATTTCCCTCCTTACCCTGGGGCCTTGCTCCTCACGTCCTGTACTTGTTCCTCGCCCTCAGGACAATGGTTCAGAGCTGAGTTTCTGGTGAGATGTCTTTCAAGCCTTAGTGCCCCCGCATAATCTTTGATTTCTCTTTAAATCTAGAAAATATTTACGCTTAAATAAAAGCGTGGTCGTTACCTGTAGTGTGGCTGGCATGCAGGCATGCAGCCTTTCTGGCTCTCCTGGGGTTTGTCTTCTGCAGATCTCTGAGCAAGGACACTGCTGTCCGTGCCACGCGGCAAGAAGGACCCAGCAGCTTTCGTCCTCTCCCTCTTCACCCTGAAGGATTTTCTTTCCTCTGGAATGGCCTATGTGAAACTGTGCCAAAACAAACAGCATTCTTTAAATTCAATTTATATTTTTTGAAGAACAGAAGAAAACATATGCAAAATATACTTGGGTTTATTATTTGAACAACTCACACTAGACAGCTTCACCTTTGGAGATTAGGAAAAGAAAAAAACCCAGTCTCTCTCCAGAAATAAAGCTGTTTTTCTGAGCAATACCCACAAACGCTGCCCAAAGTGTTTTATTGTTTCTGTCTGTGGCTGGAAACCGCACGTCCCTCTGTCAGCTGCGTTCAGTCACGGGTGTTAAAAAGCAGATCAGAGCCCACGGGAAGCTGCCCAAATTGCCCCTCGCTCCCAGGGGCTCGTTTCACCGTGCCCAGGGCTGTGCCCACACAGCTGGGTACCCGAGTCTCACCCCAGCCCACCCCACCACCCTCTATAGTCACACCTGCGAGCTCTCCCTGAAGCCTGGATGATCTAATTTACCTATTATTTTTTTTTTTTAAAAACCAAAACAAACAAAAAACCCAAACAAACATATTTAGGAGTTAAGAGGACTGTCTGGAGACGGGAGAGGCTTGGATTCGCGGGATCTCTTCTCCTCTGCCCATTTTGCTGCAGCATTTTACACCCAGATCTCCCACTTCCACAGCTGCAAAGCATCCAGGGGACAATTGTAAAGTGCCCGGGGGACAACCGTCTCCATTTGTCCCCCCAGGTCATTGCACTGCGCGTTAGCAGCTAGACAGCCTCATACGCAGCCTCAGACAGCGGTCGTCAAGCCAGAAGCTCTCAACTGCCAAGCCCTACAGAAACTGTCCTTCTCACTCTTCGACTCAAAAACTACTTAATTACTTTTAAAAAGTAAAACATTTTCGGCAAAAGCAGCTGGGAGAGATGTGTCCCCCCGCCCCCCAGCAGCAGCTTGAAGACGACGACCTCTGAGCAGAAGTAGGCTCAGCAACCAAGTCGAAGCTGTTTGAACCTCTCCGGCGTGACCGCGGGGTGTCTGGCCAGGAGGAGAGCCCTGTGCCTGGGGACCCAGCGCCTCAGGGAAGCCCCTGCCCCAGCAGTCCCGACCGTCGGGACAGGAGGGGAAATGCTCCGTCCTGGAGGTCTGGGGCCGAACCGGGCTTGTGGCAGCTCTGGGCCTCAGGAGGAACGCAGAAGTACCACGAGAAGTTGTTCGCACCTCGCGTGCAGGAAGGGCAGGAGTTCCCAGGCTGCCTTACCGGCTCAAAATGGACCAGTACCACAGGAAAACCTGCCTTTGGTCCTTGCACGACAGCACAATAAATCCTTAGACAGAAATTTAGGCCAACCCCTCCCTCTTAAAACCATCAACACAACCACAAAACAAATAAAGCAGCACCACCCCACACTGCAAGCTGCTGGACTCTTCTCTCAGCCTTTACGTTCAGCCAAGAACTCCCACAGAAACGTTTTTATATCTCAAGACTACTTGAGACTAACCTAAGTACTGCACTTCCACTGCCAAATCTAATTTCTTCGTGGAGCCTGTTAGCTCAGTTAAAAACTTGCCAGCGTTTCTGAGGACCGAGCGCTCTTCAGGCCGCTGCCTGGCCTCTCCCGTGGAGGCGTAATTAGCCCTGGAAAGGCTGCACCTGCGTGCCGGTAACGAGCCCCGCACTCGATGCCCCTTCGGGTTTTCCCATTCTTCTTCTGCATTGACAGAGAGCAATTCAGTATCTGAAGCACATCATCTATAGCGACTGCAAAATAGCACCCTCCTGCACGAAGAGCACTCTGGGATCCTCGCCGACGCGGCGGTCCGGGAGCAGAGGGCGAGATGCCCCTTTGGCAGCTGGGTGCCGGCACACGGAGAGGGCAGCGCCGGCGCTGCCGAACCGGCGAGGCCAAGAACGGCACGATTCGGGGGCTGCAGCCACAGCACAAAGCTACGTAGGGACAAGCCAGCAAGGAAACATCAGCCAGCACGTTTTGCGTACGTGAAGGTGAGAGGGCAGATCCTACTGTGTCTATATATATATACCTCTCTGTATAGTTTGTTGTGATAAAAAAATCTCAAAAAAACGAAAGAGCGAGAGAAAGAAACGGAGATATTACAGTACCCGGAGTAGATTAAAGAAACAAAATTAGAAACAATCTGTGTTTCAAAATGTGGTCAACAGAATGCATCACCATGACAATTCTTGCTAGAAGCACCAAGGGATGCTTCCTGGCAGTGCTGAAGGAGCGCTCTTTCAATAGTGAGGAATCATCAAAATGCAATTTACAGCACCAAAAAAAAAAAAATCTGTAGTGGCATTTTCTTGACTTTTATTCTTAAAATGTGAGAACTAGACTGGAGAAGCATTACCTCACGCTGAATTCGATGAAAATCCTGATCCCAGTTTTAACGACAGAAAATCACAGACATCTTTAGCATTTTCCTTAGTGGTTACATTACAGACAAAGCTAAAATAAAGATCAAAGGTTTATATCACAGATGTAAAACGAAACTGAGTGAGAGTCTCATATTAAGGCACACAGAGGTGGGCTTTAAATAATAAAAACAGTTTATAAAGAAATGTAAAGAAAGGATTAAAATACCTAAGCACTGGAAAATAAGAATATTAATTCCTTTTAAAAGTCATCATCTAGTCTAAAATATGCAGAATATGTAGCTACAAATTACAGCATAACAACGCTTCTATAGGAGCTAATCATCTCACTGAATGAACTAGAGGAGCAATATGTTCTCTATTTTGCCTTCTGTCAGGTGTGCTTACGGACGGCAGGGAAGGGGTAAAAGGGTACGCAGGGGCACGTCGTCCCTTGGGGAAACCTGCCCGTGGGGGAGTGAAGAGCTCATCTTCCAGCCTGGAGCTCCCCGGGCAAAACCCACTCGGAGGCTGGCACAGCTCGGCATGGCCAAAGTCTCCATCCTCCTCCTTCTTTCCTTCCAGCTCCCACCATGTCCCAGCTCCCAACTACTAGAGAAGAGCAGAAGCTGATGCAATTTTAATGATGGCTCTTTCAAAACGTCACATTCACGAGGCTGGACAGCCCGTCCCCACAGCAGTCCTTGCTGGCACATTGTATGAATGGTCACAGCCAACAGAAATGGATTGTTTTAATTTTGGGCAGCTGAGAGACGACGACAGAGCTCTCGTGGTAGGTGAAATCGTACAAATCTATTCATTTGCACCGTGATGGGGAGAAGGCTCAGCTGAAAAGTGAGAAAATAATTTACCTGGAGAGAAAGCCAGGGAGCCTATCATAAACAACCAAAAAAAAAAAAAAACCCAAAACAACAACAAAAAAAGAAGGAACGTGTTGATGATGAATGAAAAAAAAAAAAAAGAAAAAACTGAGGCTATGGGGGGGTGGGGAATGGAGATAGCCTGTAGTTTGTTCTGACCACATGCCGGCACAATACGTGTACTTCTGGTGGCTATCATCGCAGGTACCGTACTGATAGCATAGATAATACAGCTGATTGTTCCTTATCTCCAAGCCCTCCTTGGGTACAGCAACGGCAGGTCATACCTCCTGCACTGCCGTCAGGGGAAATCGCATCCAGCGCCTCCGGGGGCGGCACCCAGCACCTCTGCTCTTTGGGGTTACTATTTACTACATTTTAGGGAGTTCAGGCACCAGGGATGAATTTCTTCTCCTAAGAACATAAATCTGTACAAGTCTGACTGAATGTAAAATGTGGTATACGCATGTGGCAGGCGCTGACCTTGAGCTAGACAAAAGTTTGTTAACAAACTTTTCCTTTTGAAAACACACAAATCCAGGCTGATCTAAACGCTTCACAGCTATCCATCAATTTCGGCAAGTCGTCTTAATTTTTAGTGCTTAAGTATTATTTCTTTCTCATCAAAATACTGTGTGTCAAATATTTCATTTGGAATGTTATTCTATGTTAAAAATAGCAAATTACTTAGCAACTAAAATGAAATATCTAACGTGAGGTCAAATCAAATACTTTGTTGATTCTGGGATGAAATGAAAATTTTTAATCATTTATGTTTTAAATGAAGCTTTATTTTTTTCCCCAGGCAATTTAGAATTGCCAGGGAATAAAAGAAATATATTACCCACAGCTAGATACCATATAAATAATATATAATAGAGTTATAACAGAGAACACTGAAAAACTCCATTACGTTCCCATTCTTTTGTCAGAGACAGAACCGCCTGGTTAGAGTAGTGCTTAGATATCTAAGTAATATCGGATTCTCGGAGAAATCTTACCGGCAGTGAAACCAAAGCTAGCCGTAGATAAACAAGATAATCAGGTACTGTCAGAAAACCGACTATTCATGTAACTGGGAAAAAAAAAAAAAAAAGAAATGGGAAAAGAGACAATGCGTATAATATTCGTAATTCCCAACAAAATGATTTGTACTTTAAGGAGAGCGTATCCTTCCTTGTACAGTTCGAAGTACGGCATGAAAGCGGGGGCTCAGACCTCTCTTGCATGGCACTTCTGGTGATTTCAGTAAGACCAGGCAATCTCGCTCCTCACTGGGATTTTACGGGAAATACCCCAATGACAGCATCCTTGCTAAGGATCCAGCTTTCTGGGCTCTTTCCTGCACAGTGGCTTGATACTGCACCTGCTAATTGAATGGCAAAGCGTTGTCTTGTAAGTGGAAAACCGTAAGGCGTATGCTGTGTAGAAGCAAGACTATTTGAACGAACACTCTGAATCCTTTGCAAAGTTATTTTCCCATAGTATTGCCTCCTAAAATCATAAAACCTTTAAGTAGATCTACGGCACAGTACGTACACGTACGTAATTAAAACAACTCATCTTGGTCAGATAGGGATTATCGGGTGCATGCTAGTCATCTTTGTCACCCACTATTGTTCTGAACAACGTTATTAAAAGAAAATCAAATTAAGGATGAAAAATAATTGCAAAATATATCAAAGTATACAACAGACGTTAAGTGCACGGAATAAATAGCTGGAGGGAAAAGCTTTAAAATATCGTAAGAGCTTCAAAGAATAGCTTGTATTTCAAGCACATTTTTATCTCTCATTCTTCTCCCACACTTTTTTGGTGTGGAAACAGGCTTAAAACTCAAAGATAAAGAACAAATAAATATTGTCTTTCATTTCCAAATACGAAATGGGGACTTCACTCTCTTTAAGTTGTAAATACTAGATCTTCTTCCTTCAGAGTTCATCTTACCAGAAGTCTGGTTTATAGATAAAAAAGAAAGAAACAGTATCAATGTCTAAGCAGTTGAGCATTACCTTTTATTTCCTCCGGCAATATTTCATATGGTTTGCTCCTCCTTTACGTCAGCGGCCCATCAGATACAAACTGACTGTCAGCATGGCTGGGATCCAGCTTCGGAAACGCTGCTCAGGCATCAGGACTAGCAAGGTGTAACTGCACGTCCCCAGGATACGAAACCTCCTTCATCCCAGCGTGGCTTGCAGCCAGCGGGATGCCCTCGCTCTGGTGTTAGCAGGGGAAGAGCCGGTTTGTGACCCGACTGCCGTCTGCTGTATCCAAAGCAATCGGTGCTTTGGCACTAACCGCCCAATAACGAGATACTGTGCGTTCCTACAACATCTTGCCTACCAAATTACCTGAAACTGCGTTGTGTACTTGATCCTCCGTGCCCTCAGTTCATGACGGCGGCAAAGGGAATTGAGGCTTTCAGAGCCACACGAGGTACAAATTTGCCGCTCCCATCATAAAACATTTCTCTAGAGCTCAAAAAGAAAAACCACCTTGTCCCCACGAGTACCGCAAAGACAATAATAGCGTGAGGCTCTGCGAGGAAGGGAAAACGAGCCAGGGTTGTGCACCCACCTCCACGGCCGAGCTCCTCCGCACCCCACCACGGCTGGTGCCCGTACAGACTGGGGCTGAGACCCAGCTCCGCTCTGCTGAGCTATAATGCAAATGTATAGCTTGGGCAACCATTCATAACCACAACTTGTTTCTGCGTGAGTCATTTTCATCCAACCGACTAGTACAGACACGTCCACATTCAAAAAAATAAAGATGACGTTTACCGATGCGCAGCATCCTGCTAAATTATGCCAGCTATTCCCCCCACCCAGCATTCCTGGTTGCCGCCGTAGGTTGGGATGCCTGACTAACACCCTGCGCTCGCGGAGGGGAGCCTGGATCCCCATCGACGCGAGCAGTTGGGACCTCTGCGCGGTGACTCACTTCGTCAACGGCTGAAGTGACAAAGTGTTGAATTTCCTCTACGCCCTGTGTCACGGTGCATCAGTCAGCGAGGGGGCACAACTCTCCTCTGCGCATCCTTCCAGCTATATTTATTGGCGAAAAGATGGGAAAACATGCTCCTGTCACATTTTAAAATAAAATATACGTGAATTTTGTGAAAAGCACCAGATGACTGCACACAAGGATGAACAGATATTAATGCAGACAGTGACACCTCCAGTTTCTTTGTGCTGCCCGGAGGACGCACCAGCAGAGCTGGCAGGCTCGCCTTTGGGTACCTGGTTTCATTCTTGCTCAGGTCTGGCTGGTTTAAGCAGAGGGAGGGAAGGGCAGCTGACACATCAGAAACACGACGAGCACCAAAAAACCCACAGACAGGCCAAATTCTGGTCTAACTTTTAAGACGAGCTGGCGAAGGGTACTGGGGGAAAACGGAAACACTGGGATATTTTGAAACATTTTCATTATACAGAAATTTAAATTCTATGAAGCCACATTGATGAATTTTTAACAATTTTTACTTTCTAGTATTTATTTAAAATAGTCGTTCTTCAAAGTATTTTACAAGGATGTGCGGTCTTTTGATTGAAACCATACATCAGCAATTATAAAATGCAAAGGGCAACACTACTGAAAAAAGAGACCTTAGACACAGAAAGGTTTTAGCTTCTCTAAACCTCATTTGTAAGCAGGGGTAAAATGGAAGAGTAAACGGAAAAACTTGATAGCTTCATGTCAGAAAAGACATGAACCGTGATACAGCAATGTCAGCAAGACTAAAATGAGCTGTTAAAATACCTGGAGTGAAACAACACACGGTTTCTAAAGTGGCAGATTAAAAAAAAAAAAAAACTGATAATGGGTCAAAGTGATGGCATCTATGCCTTGTTTCTGCTGTGCACTGGGACTTCCACTTTAAAGTTTTCAGTCAGAATGTATTAGATCGTCTCCAAATTCAAGTGTCAAGGTAAAACTCAGCGAGTGTAGTTCAACAGCTCTGTAAAAACATTGGCAGTGAGGGAAGCAAGAAAACAAACCTCATTCTGATTTTACTTGTAGCACCTGCACCTGAAGAACACGCCTTTAAATAGAGGCACTCCAACAGCATAAACAATAGGATAAAAAACAAGCCCTGTAGCAACGGTACGTAAGGAAGCTTAAGCGCCTGTCAAAAGATTTTAAATAAGATTTTTTGGAGCTAAAACATGATTTAGCTTTTCTAATATCATATAAAACTAAAAATCAAAAAAAGGTGAGTTCTTTTCTTGACCTTGAGGAGAAAAAAATTCTTGATAGCTGATGGCCATTGAGGGTGGCAGAGAACAAGCAGATCCAGCTCGTGTGATTATTGAGCAAACTACTTTTTCAACCATTTTTATCACTACTTCAAGCAATGGCTCAGCACAATTTAACAGTTTCCAATTCAGTAACTAAAAAAGCTCAAGGGTCTTTATTTTTCTAGGGTGAGAAGAGCAAATGACAAAATAGAAGCATTCCCGCTGTCAGGGTACCATAACTTTTGTCTAGCACAAAACATGTCTCATCGCAGACGGCGCGGCTGGGCACCCACCTCTGCATTTTCAAGGGCTTCTGGGATGGAGATGGAAAGCTCTGCATTGTCTTTAAATATCTCCACTAAAAGACTATGGGGAGGAGAAAAACTACATTTTCCTCCTGACCCCGAATGAGTTCCCTCAAAAAAAAAAAAAAAAAAATACAGTCAGAGGTTAATTATTTCTCAGGAGATTCAAGCAAGCAGCGAATCGACATACCACGCGTACCCCCTGGAATGGCTTCCTCTTCTCTAAAAGTTTAATACAGCTTTTTGGAAATCTTACCAATTGAAACAAGAGATCTTCGTCAGATCATAAATTCTGAGGGGAATCAGTAGATTCTGCTGTTTTATTATACTGACCTTTAGACCATCCTCCATCTTTTTACTCTTCGGTTTATATATCAGAAAATATCACGACGTATTGAAGCATGCATGCTTGCATTGCAGCGCCAGTCCTTCCCATCACCAAAGACAGACCTTAAACTCTTTACCCACTGAACTGGAAGATAAATTTTTTTGAGTGACTGCTGGAAGCAATGGGTAAGAAGGAAAAAGGCCCTTATTTATAAACTGCTTTTAGCTGGTGTCAGCTATCAAGGTTTTGTTATTTGCTTACATCATTTACTTTTAAAGGCATATTTTTCTCTGTTAAGACTATGTTTTGAAAATTCCTTGGCATTTTAATTGGCTTGATATTTCAATTCTCTTGTCAAAAAAGAGACTTGCTCAAAAAGCAGAACGTGATTTCTCTGCGGATCCCTCCTTACAGCTGCCTAAAGGCTGCTCACTTTCTGCAGAAGTTTGCAGTCCACTGGCTGCAGTTATGACAAAAACTTCTACATTTGAAACAAGTAAGTCTGGAAAATCCAGTAATCTTGAACAGGGGTCAACCAGTAACAATCTGCCTGTGTGTGACTGACCCAGAATTAGAGATTCTGGACTGTCGTGGTTGAACCCCAGCCAGCAACTCAGCCCCACGCAGCCGCTCGCTCAGTGGGATGGGGGAGAGAATCGGAAAAGGTAAAGCTCGTGGGTTGAGATAAGAACAGTTTAACAGAAAGGAAGAAACTAACAATGACACTGATAACAAC
>JAVKLA010000036.1:23312349-23331389 GCA_034782735.1 Sagittarius serpentarius | reverse complement strand
GCTGTGTCCCCTCCCAACTTCCCTGTGCCCCTCCAGCCTCCTTGCTGGCTGGGCAGGAGAAGCTGAAAAGTCCTTGAATTGGTCTAAACCGGACTTAGCAACAACTGAAAACAATCAGGGTGTTACCAACATTCTTCTCATACCAAACCCTAAAGGCAGCAATATACCAGCTACTAGGAAGACAATTAACTCTATCCCAGCCTAAGCCAGGACACAGACCAAGCTTTTAATTTCTTGTTTTCAACCAAAGATTACAGAGAGCCAGAAAAAAAATCTACAACTGGTTGGAGACCTGCATAGCTATAAGTAAAGACTTTCTGGGGAAGCTGCAGTTTAAAATTGTACCTTTGGTCTCCAGTTCCTTGTTTTCGGCCATCCTTCTTTGCACAGTTGGGATGAGATCATCAGGATTGTTCTCCTTTGAAACTGGGCTACCTGGAAAACAATGAGGAGGCATAACCTGATGGAGCTGCCTTGAGGACCGCCAGCCAGGAGCACCCAGGGGAGCGCTGCTCACCCCGGACTCGGGCTTCCTGCAGCCTGACATATGCGTTTATCAACATGCAATGTATGTATTACTAGGAAGTGCTAGTATGAGGGAAATGCTAGCAGGTAGCAGTTATTTCCATTTAATGTACTAGAAGTACTAACAATGTTAGTCTCTTTCTGTTCCGCTCACTCTGCATTTGCCTTGCAACACATTCGCACACCAGTTCAGACTGTGGGAAAACCGGAGGGGATATGTGCTGGTTAGATCACCCTGCTAAGAGTTCTCCAGTTTGGCTTTCTGCAACAAATAGTTTCCTTCCGTCTGGCATGGAGAGCAAGTTACGATGCTTTGTATAACACCGCACTTGCTCAGTGCTACCCAGAGCTGCTTCCAGGCGTCTGTTACCTACGGGCTGGGCTTAGGGCTATCCTACCAGCCCCCCCCCCCCCAAAAGGCAGTATCCTGCAGCAAAGGATCCTGCTTTTCAGTTTCCAAGAATTTAGATAGATACAAAATTTCTGCTAAATTTCAGTAATTTTGCGTTATATAACCAACAGCGTGCATTTTTCTTTTCTTCCAGTATCTTATGCACGTTAGAAATATTAGGGTCTGATAAAGCTTATCCCATTTCAGATGCTTCAGGAGAAAATGAGGAAGGCTGGGATTTTTTTTTATACCAGCAAAAAACTGTTTGCTTGCTTCAGTAAGATGTAGGTTAATGGCTTCGCATGAGAAAACAATGATAATGGCCAGTTCCAAGTAAGATTCAGTTTCGAGTTGCTTGAAAACTGAAAAGGTCAGCACGCCCAGCCAGGTTCCTCTGCGCTTTTGTTTTATTTAGCTTCGCAAATCAGAGTTCTCTTCATTTCCCAAGCCTCTAGCGTGAGAGTAAAAAAATGAAGTTGCAACAGTGAAATTTCATGTTATTATGTTCCCTATCTTATTATATAAATTGCTATGCCATGAGTGAATTCAAACCAGAAGTCTCTATTGATCTACATCTCTGTGACTAGAACTACTTTCTTTTTCAAACCTTAATGTGTTTACATACGGCCGGAATAATTTAGAAATCTGTTTACAAGCTGTCCAATGTAATTGAGAAGGACTTTTCTTGTGCCTTTGAGGTCAACATACTCACAAAGGTGAAACTTGCTGCAGTAGCTATTTTAAAAGGATCAAGGACGGAGAATAATTACTTGTAGACTGGGGACCAATAAAGGGAAATCCACAGAGAGCTCTAAAGACCTAAGAAATAACCTAGGCGATGCACCGAGAACAGAACAAGTCTGGAGAGGAGAACTTGGGAAAAAAAGTTAATGCAATTTGAACAAATTACATATTATTAGATTGAAAAAATATTTGTAATCTCAACAATTTCACTTCTGGTCTTTTGCCTTCTCCTGCCTATCAATGCTGGCCGTGGGCTCAGGTCGGTGTTAGCTGAGGGGCTGCCACCACCTTTTCATTCATACGAGAGGCCTGATCCACAAGTATCATTGGAAGGTCAAAACTGATTATATATTCTCCATGGTTTTAATGTGTAAGAATTTCAGTGCGTAGCCTGATCTCTAGCATTTAAAAAAGTTCAGCAAGCCTTTCATCAGGCAGAGAAGTACAGCGACGAAGTCGGAGAGGTCAGGGTACAAAGTGTGGGGCAATTATCAAGATATCATTCTGTAAGTACATTAGTAATAAAGGAAGACCAAAAAAGGAGTGGGAAAGCCATTAACCAAGCAAGCTGAGTGTTTAATAAGCTTTCTTTGCTTCAATCTTCATGTAAAAGGCCAACTGAGAGCAGATGGTCGGCACAATAATACTGTAACAAAGAGGGAAGATTGTAATCTCATAAAAAGGGAATGGTGAGAGTGCCTAGCTAATTTAGATGTTTTCAAATTGGTTATGCTGATGAGCTTTATCTTTGCATACTTAAGGAACTGTCTAAAGCAATATCAGAATCTTAACTATTATCACGGAAGATGGAAGAGGGAAAGACAGGGAAAAAGTAAGCATGTCTTTAAGAAAGAGGAAAAGATATAGGCTTTACATACCAGCTCACAAACCATCGACTCGCAGAAAAATACTCAGTCTTTCTAGAAAAGCAACAAGATACCAAAGGCATGAGCAGCAGCAAACAGCATTTGTTGAACTGCACCATACCAACTGCATTTCCTTCTATGGCACCTGAAAAAGGCACAGCTTGACTTTAGCCTTCGCTATCAACATGGCATTTGGTGATATGTATACAGGCTACGAAGCTTGCTAGAAAACCATTCATTTCCAGAAAACAGTCTATTCAAAATGAAAAGATGAATCTAGCACAGTTTCAGAGAGACCTGCCTTGGACTCAGTATTATTAATTTTTTTCATTAATGACTTGGAGGATGGAAGCAGGAGTATGCTTGTTACATTTGCTGATAACACTGTGCAGGGAAGGACTGCAAGCACACGAGAGGACAGGATTAAAATCCAAAAAGGTCTTGACAAATTGCAGAAATAATCTTTAAAGAAAGCACGTTATTCAGGAGAGGCAATACAAAATACTATACTTGGGCAGAAATAAACAATTGCATAATTACAGGCTGGGGAACAACTGTGCGGGTTGGGGAAAGGGAGCTGGGGATGGCTGCTCTGAAAGAGGCAATCATTCTGGGATGGCAAATGGGAGCGTGGCTCCCAAGATACGGGAAACGATCCTTCTACTAGGTTCAGTCCTAGTAAGTCCTCATTGGAGGACTGTTTCATATACTATCTGTTAGTAAAGTTGTGGACGAAATGGAGGGAATCGAAGAGGGACAACAAAGGAGGTCAGAGGTCTAGAAAACATTGCCAAGGGGTGAAACACATTTAGGGAACTGAGCCTTAAACCAAAAAGAGACTGAGGAGAGAACTTAGAAACTTAAAATGTATTCAAGATAACGGTAAAGATGAAGGAATGACCTGTTCCTCAGGGGTTTGCCCTATTAGCCATGAACTGAGCGAGAAAGATGAAGGCTAAATACCAGGGCAGCCCACCAAGGAGCACAGCCCGCGGGGCAGAGCTCCATGCAGGACCGGCACCGGCACACCGCTGCCCGCAGGCAGCTCCGGGCGCAGGGACCGGCCGCCCCACCGCCACCAGCCGCTCCGGTGCCGCCGCTCCGCCCGGCGAGCCCGGCCGGTTGCTGACACCAACCACGCAACAGCCCTGCAAACCACTTCCCCCCAAAAATCTTTGAATACTAAATGAAAAATTCAGGAAGGTCAATTAAACTGTTCATGGATATTTAATAATAGAGAAGATGAGAAAAATAATCAAATAAATTACTTGTTCCAAATCATCACTCAATTTTACCTGTAGTTCATTACTGACTCAGATTAATGAATGCTGAAAAGGTATTACTCTGGTATGAATATTCAGACTTTGCTACCTGATTGCAATTTTTCAAATGAAAAATGCAGTATATCAGTTCTTGATGAATTTTTTAATAGAGTCAAATGCCAAATGCCCTCAGTAGTAGACCTGTCATTTAAACAGATCACATTGGTATACCAGGCTACGGGGAAGCTCCCTGCTGAAAATACAGGACACCAAACAATTGATAACACGGGGAAATTAACTCAGGAACTGCGCTCAGTCTGGCGCGGGGAAGCGCATGCATTTCTCCATAGAGCTCACCACACTTCAGCTGCTTTGTGTTATAAATAGTGGTAACTGTGAAAAGACCTAACTCTCCCCTCAGTGTTTTGTGGGCTTATTTTATCCATTTTCACCTTCAGTAAAGGAGCATTTGCCAGGGAAAATGCTTTTGTACTTAGCAAAAAAATAAAACCTGTGAATCACCAGGGAAGCTTGTGGGAAAGGTCACCAACTGGCTTCTCTATAGCAGCAGACATTTATTTTATCATTTGTAGGACCTGAACTCCTTCACGTGACCATCCAGCTCTAGATTTTAATAGACAGGCTTTGGTGAAGGTGACAATCTTGTGTTTCTTCAGGGAGAAGTAGAAAGGAGGTGACAAACAGCATGCTGTTCAGTGCCAACGCTGATTTACTTACCCAGATATTGCTAAATGAGTTTATTCCATTTGCTTAGCTGGGGAAGAGGACCAGACCAGGAACCCCGGGATGAGTAACTGCAGAATAGCACGCCCTGGGGAAGTCCCTCATTAGCCCGGTAAAGGTTAGTTTATATCTGTCAGCAGCTGAGCTTAACCCTGTCCAGGTGCGATGAGCTCCCTGCCGCGGGGGGAGTCCAGCCCCTTCTCCTGCAGTCCCATCTCTGCTCTGTCAAGGAGAAGCCCCCGACTCGGGCAGCACCTTCCTGACCAAATGCCTCACACAGGGCATGAAGAGCCCTCAGAAGGTCCTGGGAGATTTACAGTTCAAAGCAGGCAGGGAAAGCGTGACACGTAGCTCCTCCAGAGCAAACGTGTACTAAACTTTCTGCCAAACTTTCACCCTTTCGCGCTGGGTCGCGGCACGTGGTGGCGATCCCTCGCCCGAGATTTATTTAGCTATGGGAAAATTATCTTTGCAAGGCATGCTGTTCATTTATTTACGTGGAAAGGTGGGTGACTAATTTCCTTGGTTCCTCTGGAAACCCTGGTCTGCTCAATAAAGACAGCCGGCGTGTTTACGGCTCTGCAACAGCTACATGTTGTAAACCGTGTCCTTCAGCGCCGCGCTCGCAGGTGAGGCGGCTGGAAATAACAGCTCTCAAGAGCTACATAAGAAGCAAAATTTCCTCCTTCAAAGCATTATAAAGAAAGATAGAATGACTTACTTAAAGCCAACCTTGTCTTCACAATGATTTAAACTAACACACTTCCCAGCTGGAACTGGCTGCGACTACGACACAGCCACATACCGCAGCATCAGGGATGCAAATTTATTCATAAAGCCTCAAGTAACTCGATGGCCTGGGCCACACGGCCACAGCTTTCTTTGATGGACTGCTTTGGGAAGAAAAAGATTTAAAGGAAAAAAATGCATCTACCAGTCCTGTTTTTCCCTCCGATACCTGAATTGTCTTCAAATTCTGCAAAACCAGATTGTTCTGCCCTCTAAGGTTTTTAATAACTTCCATTTGTTAGTGAAATGCTGAGTTAAAGGGCAAAGCTATTTAGTTCAAAGGCATTTTAAACTCATGACAGTCGTCTTGGACCCTTATCAGCCATTTTAGAGATATATAGCATATTCATAGATAATTACATGCAGAAACATCTATAACTTGCATGTGTGCAAATACATACACACGTTGTCTACTGAGCAATTAAGTAACTAAATCTCTGCAATTAATAAGTTGTGAATGCCTTATCTAATTACTCTGCTGCATAAGTCATTTGTTCATACAGGGCCTTTTCTTACTTTCCTACCTGTTACATTAATCCTTCCCCTAATGAAGAGGAACTCCCTAGAGCTCATCTCATACAAGTTTGGCATCCGGACCAAATCCACAAACACACCTTCATTCGCTACTTTATATTCTCCAACTTGTGGATTAGTAACAAGGAGCCAGGCTCCTTTCCCTTCTTATTCTTTGTTCTTATTTTATTCTTCTTTATTCTTATTTTATTCTTCTTTATTCTTTACCTACTAACATTTCTACCACATAAGGCCTCTCCTTTCTCCATACCATTCCAGATGCTCAGAAGATCCTGCCAGGTACTGCAACACATCCAAATTTTCCCATTTTCTGTGCAGAAGGGGACATAAGCAAGTAGGCAAAAGAGCGTGGAGCTGCGAGGCAGAACTGGGGGGGACTGACCGTGCTGCCTGCAGCTTGCAAAGTGCAAGCCTGGTTTGGAAATGAAGCGGGGGTCTTAAAGAAAAATCCCAGCTGGCAGGAGCAGGGCACGAGCACAGCTCTTGTACCAAGCTTATTCCTTTTCGCCACGCTCAGTCCGGGAGGACTCAGCTGAAATTGCTTGAGTGGTTTTAATCACAGATTTATTTTTTTTTTTTATGGCTCTGTGCAGACCATTCCTTCCTCAATCAAAACCTCTCGCCCCCAGACCTGACTTTTCCAATTACCGATTTAGTACCTTTCCTACAGGTGAAGGGGTAGCTTGCAGATCTGCAGCTTTCAGAACCACTCAACCCTTTTCTTTACTATACATATGTCACAGCAGCTTCTTGTTCTGTTTGTTAAGATTTTTTGCGTGCAGCCGCTCAAGGTTACCCGTTTCTCCCTCTCCCGGGCTGTGCCGTGGTGTCCCGCACCGGGCATCGCTCTGCCCGCATCCCCTCTTCTACAGCCACCTCACTTTGGCCAGTATTTCACTGCTTTCCTCCCCACAGAAACCGGTATAACCTTCTGGCATTTGGCTCTTATTCCCCTTTTTCAGACAGACACACACCAAGTTCACTACATTTTTGGCCAGAATTACCTCTTTTAGCAAGAAATGATCTTCTGTCACCCAGAAATCAGGCAGTACCTCTCACTTGCTCGCTTCTTTCTCATGTGCTGAGATGTTTCTACCCAATGCTTTAGTCCGTTCCTCTTCCCCCATCACTTGCTCTTTCTATAGAACTGAGTCTGTAACAGGTTTTTCTGTAAGCCCCACGATTAACAGAACCCCACTGCACATGAACCGTGTTTTCTGACGCTGCCTGATGCCCAGATTTCTCTGCCTGCTGGTTTCCTGGCCAGATGCTGCTGCCAAACTGGTTTTGATGTCCAAGTTCTGCCTGCTTTGCTTTAGGACAGCCCTCTCCTTTAACCAACTTCTTTTTAATAAGTGTTTTAGTATTGAATTATCTCTGAGTTTTCTCTCCCACTGTTTTACAGAGACCAAAATAGATGCAAAAGGCTCAGCATTTCTGTGGGTATCACATGAACCTCACTTTCTTAAAAAAGAACTAGGTCAAAATGAGAGCCAGGGTGGGTGATTTGTGGGTGCACAGGCACCTCGGGAACACGGAGAGGGACGGGGTCAGATCCCTCATTAGGAAGTGTAGGTGGGTGCAGCAAAGCTCGCACCTCAGAGTGCCTTAAAAAGGAAACGAGGACATACAGCAAGTCGTATCAGTCCACATCCAGCTTTGGCCTAAGCAAGCACAAATTGCCAAAATGGGAAAATTATATGCTAGTTCCTTAATGGCTGGGATGAGGTAGAGATCGGTCTGCCCCTTTCTCCCCAACTCTGCTCCACACACTCACCAGTTCCAAGAAATTATACTTGATAAATGACTTGTTTTCTCCATGCTGGTGTTCAGGTGTTGCTGAAGTAGGAGAGCAGGGAATTACAGCCTGCGCTGCCGCTGTTATTATTATTATTTGGCAGTAATTCCCCTAACTTTCTTCCCTGGAGGAAGACACTACTAGCTGGTCTCCTGCTCCCCAGGTCATCCCACCAGAAAATATTAGCTATTTCCTCCTATTAGTTTCAATTATCAAGGTACACAAAAGCAAATAACAGTCAATTTACAGTATTTCATGGCTGGCCTTAAATATGGGACCGGAACACTTACCCCAAAGCACGAGTAAGTACAAGACAAAGTCTCCACAAAACCTGGGGGCACCAGGAGGAGGACGGGGGGACCTTTCCCTGCGCCCCACTCCCCAGGCAGGCTTGGGGGAGGCTCCAGCCCTTCCGTTTTTCTGTCCTTTCTGTAAAAAGGGGCAACTCAGCATACTGAGGGGCCGAGCAGATTAATTCGTAATACAATTATCACTCTTTTGGCCTCCTTTATAGTCCTCAGAAGGTGTGAAATAAGTAATTTTCTGTAGTTTTACAGGTACAATATACACACTCCCGATAGCTGCTGATGCATTCCCATGCTACTCCTTCCCTTTCGACTGCATTATTTAAATCCTTTCTGACTCACATTGTAATACAACCTCTGTCCCCTCTGCCTAGCCATGTAGTAGTGGGCGGTGTGCTATTGGTTTAAAAGACGAGGGATATTTCATTTCAAAGTGCAAGCAGTGATGATTAGATACACTTAGATAAATTACCCCACAATCTCCGTAACTTCTCAGCCCAAACAGACAGCTCTGTGTCACAGCCGCATAAAAGGCAGGGTTGGAGCGAAGGACCTGTCCCACGGAGAGCAGACGTGGTCTCCAGCTGGGAGCTCCGCCGCGGGAGCCCTGGAGAGACCGGAGACGAGCACTACCGACAGCCGAGCCGTGAAAGATGGAGAGAGGGGATCAACGAGGGACACCGAGTCCTCCAGGTCTCTTGTGCTTTGAGCCTGCTGCCCGTTAAGTCGGTGCCTTAAAGCCAACTCAGAGTATTCAGTCTCAGTCCAGCACTCAGAAAACATAAGAAACACTTGAACACCTCAAGATTTTGACATTAAATGGTTTTGAGGTTCATTTTCCTTTTGGCTTTATCTTTCACAATGTTTAACCTTGCTGTTCCCGTCTCCCGTTGCTTGCCTGTGATCCCAAAGGCTCAAAAAGATCCCGAAACGAAAGGGTGAGGGAGGGGAGAAGCCTTTGCACCTCCTTTCCCCAGGACCCAGAACTCGGTGAAGAAGAAGGACATTAACAGTCTCAATATTTGCAATAAAATGGTGCAAACCGGCAGTGTCGGCAAGTGAGACTCCCTTTACATTTCGCATGGTGAAGCAGCACACGCTAGCTGTTTGATGCCATCATTTTACTGCGAGACTATCTTCACCGCAGATTATCTCCTGGGAAGAGCTATGCGAAAACAGTCATCCAAAAAGAAAGAAGATCTGCTTTGGGAAGAGTTGCTTCCTCTCACACACTGCTTCTGTGAAGAGACACAACTGTGAACAGTATAAGGTGTCTGGATATGTCCCTGAATATACCTTAGTACAAGTATTAAGCCAACTGCAAACTCATCTGGGAAATGCCGCTGCCCTGCCCCACTCCTCCTAAGTGGCGATATCCTCACATAGGCAAAAATGAAAAGTAGCTTTTCCTGAAAATTCTCAAATGGAAAGGTTTCACCCTTTTCCTTCCTTTCAAAACATTTTTCCTCTGTTTTCTTGCAACGATATGAAAGGTGCCTCTAGAGTAGCCAGCTGACTCTCTCTACCGCAGACAACTAGAACAAAGGCTTTTTGAACGTAGTTCAGATATTAGGGGTGGACACCCCTATAACCTGCTGGACACCCTGACCTGTCCCTCTGTCCCTTTCCCTGGCCCCGCACATACACACCCTGTCCTGCTGCTGCCTCACCCGCCAGCTCTGTCCCTGCACTACTGCCCTGCATCCCTTCGGCATCCTCTTTTCCCCCCTTGTAAGGTGATGTATTTCTTTCCAAGGAAAAAGGGCACCGGTAATAAAGTCTCTACCTCCTTCCCTCCCTCCCTCTCAATTTCCCTTTTGGCCTTGTAGTGAAGGCCAATCTTTTTTTTAACTAATGGATACTAAACCAAAAACCAACCCAACAAAACACACAAAAAAATCCCAGAAAAATCCCAGCCAGAGAGAAAGCATCACCTCATCTTCAACAAGTCACCCATGTGAAAGGTGAGTTACTGAGCACACCGCGAGGAGCACTGCAAAAGTCACGCGCATGCGTGCATTTTGGGGGTTGGGTTTTTTTTTTTAAATGGATTCAGAAAAATCAGGTCTTTTTGAATGGATTAAATTATATGAAAAGCTCACAATGGGAAACGTCTCTTCGGTCTTCATGAAACAAACTTGAACGACAAGCCATCGGATGCCAGAGGGCACGCCCCACTTCTAGATCAAGCTCAGCACTGAACCAGTTCGTCCACGGTTTGGAAGGTTGCGGTTCTTCGTGGAGGAGGGGCTGGGCTGGGTTGTGTTTGTTTCTCCGGGCAGAGAGGAACGATTGCCTCGCCACATCCAGGCTCTGCTCTCGGCTCCCTGGCAGGAGCCGGGCACGGGGGGAAAGCCTCCGCAACCCGCTCCCTCGGCGGGAGGAACCAGAGCAAGGTACGGCGGAAACCCGGGAAGGAAAGAGAGGAAAGAAATAAGAAACCAAGTCAAGAGAGACAGCAGAAGATGCGCGATGCTGAACTGTGTTACGGCCACGGTCAGTGCCACCGAGGCATGGTGCTTACGATAAGCTGGCAAGGGTAGAAACCCCCCAAGGGCAGGGATGCGGCACCAGTACTTACATGGGCTCTTCTGAGCGTTTTCACTGTTGATCTCTGGCGGGCTCGTGGGCTGCGTTGGGTTCCTGGCAGGAATGAAGAAACCGGTGAAATCGCACCATCACCTGAACAGCAATGCTCTCCAAGCTGTAACTCGGGAGAAAAAGGCAAAAAAAAAAAAAAAAAAAAAGAGAGAGAAAAAAGTCATTTAAAGCGCAGATTCCATAGAAAACGCCAAGATAGTGCAGGCGAAAGGGAGGTGATGGTGAAGTGCTCCCTGTGCTTTGTGGGGTTTTTAAAATTTGACTCCCGAAAAAGTGGTAACACTCACGAGAGCGCTTTGCTTCTGCGAGGTGGGAAAGTCTCACAGATAAGCCCGAAGATTTCCTATCTTGAACGCTTTGGCAATCACTGCTTTCAGACGTGATCTGGAGCATTCTGTCAAACAGAAACTCTGTGAAACTGAGAATTAATTACATTAAACACAGGGACACGTAACCATTAATAAAGACAGGTTTGTGCGTGTAGCGAGAGGGCAGCTGCAGCGGGGAGAAGGAAAGCATTCTCAGCTTGTCTGGTTGAATATCAATATGGGGAGGGGGTCTCAAAGGTATTCCACATCAGGTAGCTGATAAACTGTTTGCCATACAATGAGATTTTCCATTTTAGCACTGAAGGTATTTTTACCGGAGAAACAATAAAAATAGGCTTTTAGCCTCATTTATCTTCTCTATGTTTAGACATTTTCAAATTTTTTTCCCAATTTTTGTTTTCATTTTATTGTTGCTTTATTTTCTTTTATACAGAACACTTAGAAATCCCTGCAGGTTCTGGTGAGCTTTCATGGCCATTTGCACATCTTATGTTTAGAAAGAGGAATTCTGAGCTGCTGCAAAACTATGGAGATAATACTGGTTTTCAGTAATGCCTGCCTTCAAAATAGTTTTCAATTGGCTTTATAACTACCCAATATTGCCATAGCATTCCCACCATTACCACACTGCTCCTACTGCACATATCGTTGCCATCATTATCCAGTTTGCAACAGCAAAATTGAGTTTCAACTGCTCCCACAACACGTAATATATTAGAATAGGCAAAACTTTGTCATACGCCATTAATGTCAGTGGGAGTTTGAGGTAAATTTAAGAAAGGAAACATTTAGATTATACTTCCAGGCAAAAGGAGTGTGAAAATAGCAAGATTGATTTGCCTTCCCGAGAATTTACCACAGGAAATGAAAAGAGCCCAAACACTCAGCAAACTGAAAATGTACTGTGGCTAAGGGAAGGGAAAGCATCAGAGGGGACAATCCTGGGCTGAAGCTGATGAGTTTCGAATCAATGTGGTTTTTTCAATTTCTAGACTTGTTTATTCTTGCCCTATTTCCACAATGGAAAAGTGCAATACTGAAGGTATTCCTAAAGTGATTTTTCTTTGAATGTTATTCAAATTATCTGTAGGCTAAGGAACATAATAGATATGAATTATAGCTCCTAGTATTAAAATACCAAAACAAATTATTAGCATATAAAAATTGATAAGATCTATTCAGATGCGTTACTTTGAAATATGGTACATAGCACAGTGCACCTATCTTGAATCATAAAACTTGTCAAAGGTACCAAAACTTTATTGCCTTGGAAGATTCATGCGGCAACACTGGCACACTTGATTTAGGTCTGAACAGCCTTTTATAATTCTTGCAGGCATGCAAGCATTTTGGAAGATTTATTTAAATACAGAAAAAATAATTTAAGAAGACAAAGCAGCCTTTTCTCCTAATCAGATGAGATAGAAACTCTTTCAAACCACTCTAACGGCCAAATTTTTCATTTTTCTTCCTGTAATTGCGTACTACAATAAATCTTTCCATACGAATTAATTTCTTAAACGCAAGAGTTATTTATTAACACAACAAAGCATGTTTTCCCGATGGCACCAGCAACAAGTGTATTATACCCAAATGCTGTAATGACACGTATTTGTTCAACGGTCTGTGCAATATAAAGCTGTCAAAGCGCGTGATGCCTCCTGCGGCCCCGTGCCCTTTGCTGGCTGCTGCTGCCCCCGCGCCCCCGTCGGACCCCCTCCCTGCCAGAAGTGGCACCGTTTTCCCCACGCCTACCACCGCCCGCTCTCCTACAGCAGCGACTGCTGCGATAGTTTGAAAAAAAAGCCCACTTTCTTTCACTAATGGAGCTCTGACTGAGTTCTTGTTGTGCGAATGAGGAAAAGAATTAATAGGAAAATTTCTTAATACAATAAAAAGACGAAACAGAGAGAAACAACAGCAAACAGAACGGGCCTCAGTAACAAAGTCTCTGGCAACGCAATTTCTATGCACCTTGCAACGTAATCACGGCTTCTCCCGTAAGTGCCTCAGCCTGGGAATTACTCCGCCGTTTGCATAACTTTTAATGACGTCTCAGAGAAATCAAAATTCAAACTGCTATTTTTAAAATGCATACTCTCCAAATGCACTATTCCAGCTTTTCCTAGATGCAGACGTGCTTCCAAATACAGAAAGCCAGTGCATTTTGAGTGGGACCTGTTCGAGAGTCCATGCCCTTTCCTGCAACGATTAAAAAGATTAACTTCAGTTGTCAGTAACTGCCGTGAAAAGCAATGAAGGCTCAGCTCTTAATTACAAAGGGAAACACAAAAATGTTGCAATTAACCTTTATTCGTGCTAGCAGCAGAAAGGCATGGCTGGAGGCTTCCGTGTGTGCTCCCGAGAAGGAAAATCTTTGCTATCTGCAGTGAACTTTTCCCTTGATGCTATGCCCAAGGAAGGCACTGGTATGCTGTTGATTTTACTGCCACATGAAATGCCATTCACAAACCCAGCAAGTTAGAGGCTACAGAGACATTCCCATCATTAATATCTTAACGATACCTTAATTTTATCTGTTTGAAGTACGCAGACGCAGAACGCAGGAGAGGCAAAGCGTCAGTACCGCTCCCAGCTGCAGCCATCAGCCGCCGAACGCTGTGTCCGCAGGCGGGTGGGAGCCCCGGGGATACACGTGGAAGCCAAGTACGAGCCAGTCTCCGAGTTTCAAAGTACACGTGCCTCATGCAAACCACCGTTTGACACATACAGCTTTATTTAGGTGCCCAGCGAAGGAAATGGTCTTTTCCCCCCGCATTTTCGGTGGGGGCAGAATTCAGGCAGGACGACCTCAGACGACCAGCTGAAGCTCATGCAACAGGTGCCGGAGTCACTGCGCTCCCCTTCCTCCGTTAGCCCCAAGCGCGTGGGACTGCGCCTCCAGCGATGCGCCCGGAGCTCCAGCTCCAGAACACCCCCCACTGCGCCTAACACCAGCAGTGATTTATGAAAGATTTATTTTACTAAGACCTGAACTGTAAATAAAAATGTAAGGGACCTCTAACGTATCCCAAGTATTGCTTGTGAGAATATTACAAGGAAGCCAGCTTCCAGGGAGAAATTAAAACCATCAATATTTATTTCAAGTCATTGAAGCCCACTGGCTGGAGGAAGGCTCGCAGGGGACAGAGCCCCGGGCAGCCAGCTGTCAGAAGTCACTAAATCCAGCCTGTGGAGAAGTACTGCACAATGATCTGAAGCTAGTTCAAAGGCTTTCACGTATGTAAAGTGTATAAGGTAGCAAAAATATCTTTTTTTTTTTTTCTCTATAGTCTGTGTAGCTGCAAAATTACCCGAACTCCACGTTACAGAGCAAAATCATATTGCTACCTTTATGTTAGACCTGTAAAATGAGGTACACCACCAAAAGAAAAATAATTAAATACTGTAAGAACTAAGAGAATCTCTCAGCAGGTATTTTTTTCGACATTCTCTTATAACAACATTACAGTATTACAAAACCCCCAGATATACCTCCACCAGAAGATACTCACCAGAAATACCTCCGAGGGATCCCAGGTTTTATTTCAGGTGGTCGGGTCCTCTGCTTTTATAACAGGCCACAGAGCCACTGGGATCGCTGGAGAGGATGGCAACTGGTGCCTAGTGCTGCCTCTGTCCTCTTCTGTTTGAACCTGAGAGGAGCTGCCAAAGGAAGCTGAGAATTTCCTCAAAGATCAAGGCAAGTTTAACCACAGAGCTTTGGTCTGGGGCCAAGTCTTGCTCTTTCAGGCAAAAAACTTTAGCACCAAGCATATAGCAAATGCTATCTCCCTCCGGATCAGTATGTTACCCTGTTGTTTATGGGAGCGAAACGTATCCCACCTGTCTCTGCAGTTGGTCACAGAACTTCTCTCGGTTGCAGCACGCTGCTAGACACCCGTGTCTCCACGCTAAAACGAACTTTACAGTAATGCAACAAAGGCGCAGAAGCAGAGTTCTTGACAGATTCCAAAGGCTAGTGTAAATTCATGAGTATATGATTACTTCAAAAGCCACTAGAAAACTGCTTAATGTTTGGAAGCAATGTACTTTTTTTTGGTCAGCCTACTCTACTGAAAAAGCTGTGTTTTAGAAACGTTTTAATGCCAATCGATGTTTCTGGGAATTGCACCGTGAGGAAATATATCACCATGTCTCACTCTCCCTTGGGGCCGAGTACGTGAACGTCCTACTGCACTTGGCGGCAACAATGACCGTGCACGTTCGTAGCATGGCGGTTGTTCCACCAAGAGGTGTACGAGACAGGAAAACCTCAATGAGCCTGCAAATATTGCACCTGGAAAGAAACACCAGCATCCGTGGGTCTATACAAACTTCCCAAGGTCTTCTGGGAATTCCCACAGAGCTCAAAGCTTAAAAAAGAAGAAAAAAAAAAAAAAAAAAGCACGTTTTCTTTCAGTTATACTGTTATGCTTGTCATCTTCTTATCAGATGTTCTGATCCTACAGTATATTGGTACGATACTATTGCTGACTGCAGGGGCACACGTGCACACCTAAGCCAAGCTGTGGTACAAGCCTTTGTGGGTTTATGTTACATGCATGGAGTTGGATCTGTACTGCTTAATACCTTGGTTCTTACGTTGATCTAAGGACATGAGTGTCTATCACAAAGAGATAACATTTATGTAGGAGAGCTTTAAGTTCTTTGAGGTCATGGAGCATGCCATATACAGTAAATGCACAGTATTGCAGTTATTAAGAGTAAGTAGGTTTGGCATCATTTTGTCCGACCTTTCCCCCTCCCTCCTTTTCTATTAATCTTTATGGCGATTCCTTCAGAAAATGTAAATGTTCCTTTCTTTTTGCAGCTTAATCTCCATATGTTTATCAGCTGTAATTGCAGCTTGGTCACAGTAATTAAAATACACAACACCTACTTGTTAATGTAGGCAAGAAAAGTCATTTTCTCTGTCATAATTTCAAAACATTTGTTAAAGTTGTAGCCACAAAGAATACACACATGTTAAAGTATTAATGGCCAACCCCCACCCCCTCCATATGACTCAAGAGAAGCAAGCACCAGCTTGATCCAGCAATTAACTCAGTGGATAAAATAAAAATTTGCCCCAGTAAAAGCCAACATTTTTTCTTTCTTAACGTACGATAAATTGTAGTATGACAAATACTGCATTTTCCTTGATATAAGGAGCGTACCTTTTCTGTCCTTTAGGGACACAAGGAGCAGGGCTCCCCGCAGGCACCGGGCACTGCTGGCTCCAGGGTCAGGGTCAGGGTCAAAGTGTGTTTAAGGAAGAGACTCCACCAACCAACAGCCTCCCCCCCGAAAAACGTTTTTCCTACCCTTACAACAACCACAAAGTTACCCAATCGACCAGTACTTCATGGAATGCAAGTCCAAATGAAGACGGGAGAAGCTTTAGAGTAAATTAATGAACCAATTAATATAAACTTTTGTCTGAAGGAGGCAATAAGAAGTAAATAAATAACAGTTTAAACTTACTCCCGAATTTGTTCACGTAGCACCAGACCGTATTTACCGCTGAGAATAAGGTCAAATTTAAAGCAAAGATTTAAGAAATGCAAAATAAAAGGAACTTTATCATTCGCTTGCGCTCAGGAGGCTTTGTTTGTCGACACAAGCCGTAGCCCAGTTGTTTTGCCACACACAACAATCATCACTCATCTCCTGGGTCACACCGCATTTTCCATCCTTTTAGGTAGAGCCTTGGGATTATTGATCCCATGAATCAAAGCGCCGGAACATCGACGCTGCCTCCGAGCCGCTGCCGCCGCCGCCGCGCACCGGGCTGCTGGGCAGGATGGAGACGAATGGATCTGTTCTCAGTCTGCTCCTGGGGGACAGGAGGAACCAAGGAAATTGGTGAATGTTAAGTATTTTTCTAAATGGCTGTCAAGTCACTTCCAGAGTGCAAGTAATGAAGTCAGTTATCTTTTTTTTTTTTTTTTTTTTTCCCATTCAACCTGAATGGTGGTGAACTCAAGCCTGACAATATGTAAAAGCCCAGCAAACCTGGGGGGGAGGGGAGGGCAGGGGGGCGAGTCATTGTTTAAAGTCCCATCAGAACAGAACAAAAGCTTAACAATTATCCTACAGCGCATATTGTCCTCCCTTAGCCTCTGAGCTCAAACTGTGCTTATTTCAAACAAAAAAAGCCATAATATGAGGCTTAGAAATTGAACTTACTTGAAATCATGTATTTTGTGTCATCCATTAATTTGGTTCTTACAGATCTGGAGTACTTCATCTTATGTAAAAGACTAAATTTTTCTCAAATACCCAAGGAAATTTAAGGACTGGGAACATAAAAAAAAAAAACCCAAACAAGTCACAGGCTGCTTCTCTTTGGCCGAGCACAGAATATACAGAGAAAAATTAACATGACCAACAAGCTAATGATGCAAGATCTGTGCAACCCCATAGATTTATCTAACGGGTCTAATTCGATAATGTTAGCTAGCACTGCCAAATGTGGTATGGCAGCTATATACATCCTGGTAGGGCACAGCACACACCAACGAGAGAAGTCGTCACAATCCCAGGTGTGTTTGAGACTCTCCATACCACCATGCGATAACGAATACTCTCTTCCTCTGAGTAACGCTAATGCCAGTTATGAAATGTTTACGGGGAAGGGTGAAAGCCCGCCAATTTACTGAGAAAAGCAGAGGTTATCAAATGCCATCTCTCTGACAAAAAGACTAATCCTTAACAAGAGAGAGAAGCTGCCTTTTGCCGCGGCTTTGATCCGCGAGGAGTCATGTATAATGTAACAGTGCCGTGGCTAATAGCAACAAGAAATAATTTACTCCTCTTTTAATGGATACCTACTCCTCTCTCTCTTCTCAGCACGTTAGAAGAGCTCCCAGCAAGTGATGACTCCTGCTTGGAGCATGCACTACTTCGTCCCCGGCACCACCGATGGGGGGAAGTTTGCGCAGAGGGCCTGGGCAGATGCGCCGGGAGCAGCGGGAACGACACACGGCGCTTATTGCACGGGAACACCCAGCGCGGCTGGCAAACACCGGCATTGCTGCCCCCATACACGTTCCCTAGGGATTCTGGAAGAATTGCACCTCTACTAAAATAGTCTAAAGAAATAACAAACTGAGATCCTAATCCTCCCTACCGCGAGCGAGTGATGCACCTTCTTTCTCCTCCCCGAACACTGGGGTAAGCAGCGTGACTCTCGGGAAGATTTTCTTGCATTATTTTTGTCAACATATGGATACTTTTCCTACTTCGAGGTAGGAACAAGCGCTGGAACGGCACGGGGCAGGGACATACCTGGATGCAAGAAGCCGGTGGCTCTCCCGCGTGCCATGCGATGCATGCTGGCAGTGATCTTCAGCAACACGATATATTTTGGCAGCTCTCGCAAACTTTTACCTTGAGGAGTTTATGAGAAAATGGCTGTCTGTTTCTTTATAGCACAAAACTTGCTACCCGAGAAGATAAATTCCATTAGGCAATGAAATGTGCTTCATTTCAATAGTAAAAACCGATTTCCAGTATCTTTTTTTTCACTCTTTTCTTTTTCTAGCATCTCTCTTTGGTGGTGAGATGGCCCGCCTTCATTCTTTGAATACTCCCAAGGAAGAAATAAAGTCTGCAGTTCCCCAAATAGTAAAGTTAAGCGGGTAAAGACACAGACCGAAGTAGGGGGATTGTGCAGCCTTGCGGCTACGATCCTATTACACGATGCCGAAACGCACAGCAGCTAGAGCAAACGCCGGTAACAGAGGAGAAAGCCAAAGCCCTGTGGGCGTGAGGTTAAGGTATATAATTTAAACCTAAAAATGCGCTACCTCCTACGGTTAACGGGAATAACATGGGTATGCGCCTGCTGCGTGTAAAACAGCTGTTTGGCACCTGATCAAAAGCAGTTTCAATTGGGGGGGGGCGGGGGGAGAGAGCTGTCTTTCTCGTCAGTGCGGTCTTGCCTTGGTGCCGCCTTAAGGATGGCAGGCGGAGAGAGAGGAGAGCAGCTGAAGAATTCAGGGCGAGGAGGCAGAGTTTCTCCACAAGATCCCCCAGAACGTTCTTTCATGTCCTCTCCCTCTCGCCAGGAGCTGCAAAACGAGCCGCCGGCAAGGCCAAACCCCGCCGCCGGCCCCGGCCCCCCCGGCCCCCCCGGCCCCCTCCG
>JAVKLA010000036.1:23290024-23312114 GCA_034782735.1 Sagittarius serpentarius | reverse complement strand
ACCCACAGCCGGCCGAGCATGGACATGCTGGTCAGGCGAGAAGAGCATGAGCAGCTGAAATTTATTTAGATGTGTTGCTGGGTTGTGTTCTCATTGTTTTTCGTTATTTTAATTATTTTTCTTAATTATTATTTTGAATTTTTTTTTTTTTTTTAGTTATTATTTTACAGGGAAGTACCCGCAATGAATACACATAAATGTTGTTCCTTCTTCCCGGACATGAGGTGTGTTTTAATGTGTTAGCCACCAAAAGAGAATGTCGGGGTGGCTTTGGGGCCCGTACCAGTGACAACGGAGGGATAGCCTCTATACCGATGATCAGGGATTCCTGGCTGAGCCATAGCCAAGGTCAATACCTCTTTTGCCTTGGAAACAGACTGTAGGCAGCAAATGCCTACGTAAACAGCAATACTGTTCTGCCGCGCTACAGTGGGCAGGAGTTTGGTTTTCAGTTCCACTTGTAATGAGATACAGTTGAGACTGCTCCCAAGTACAAAATCTATTTAAAGTATATTCTAAGGCTTATCAATGAGGTTACATTATCTCAAGTTAACATCCCATTAAAAGCACAAAATTCACTCTTAACCCTTACAGTCTTAAATGCTATAAGGAAAGCTACAGTCTATTTCTTGCTATCTGAGAGTAAATTCAAGCCCTAGAACTCACTATGCAACCTATTTTTCAATAAACAGGGTTTTCACGCTACACTAGCACGCAGCAGGGTCAGAAAAAATAACCCTCATTTATTTTACTAGGGGGAAAAAGCCACAGACTGAAACTCACCCTAGCTCTATCATCATTATATGCATTTTAGCAAATGTATTTCAAATGCTATGCAAGTTCTTTACTCGAGGAACAGCATGATAGTGTCTCTCACTGATGGCTGTGCATCTCACCGCAGGCACCAAGCTCCCAATACGCGTTCTCCGACTCCGTGAGGCTGTCTCCTTAATTACTTCACTAATGTCTCGGTTCAGATTGAAACTCTGGTACAACATTTATTGCTCCTCCAAGAGGAAAAGGAAAGAGTTACACACTTCTGTTCACATCTTAGACATAAAACGTAGGTGCACATTCTCGAAGAAGAGCGAGACATCAGCCTGTGGACTAGCAAAGGTTCGTCAAAACTAACGCCGAGTCTGATGCTCTCACTCTTACGGAATTAGTCAGCAGAATCACCACAAACGGCTACAAAAGCCTTTTACTTACGGACATTTCTTTTCAATTTCCTGGTTGATAAGAAGGGATGTGTAAACGCTGCTATCGTTTGTCCTTTTAGTGAAATGCACGGAAGTTCTCAAATGCGGAAAGCAAATCCTGTGTTGACTCTGGGAAAGCTCAACCAGCTGTTCCGCTGTGATGATCGGCAGGGCATCGGTTCGTGCACCAGTGGCATTCAGCCGTGAAAGGAGGAAGAGTATCACCAGGAGAGACCCCAGCCAGGCCTTAGCAGGAAAACCAACAGCTTCAGAGATTCTCCTGACCGCCGACACAGAAACGATTCCATTTCCTTTTTAAAGAAAACGAACAAAACCTGGCCCTCCACATTCCACAAAATATATATATATACACACACACACACACACACACACACACAAAACGCACAGCTCCCAGCAGTTTTGCGGATCTTCCCCTGGATTTTTCCTCTCGTATCCAGAATATTCAAAAAGTATGAATTGGCCCAAAATCTGAAAATAATGTCAGAATGACTGGCAAAGTATTCACTGTTCATCAGAAATAACTCAGCTGGAGCTATTACACAGGTCCCTCCGTTATTTGCCTCACCCACAGCAGATAGGATCACAACCAAAGCCTGGTCATACGGACAGGGAGCACAAAATTTTCCTCTCATCTCATTCTCAGACTTAGTAATTTTCTCTTTTATAACATTTTATGAAGAGGAAGGAAGATGACAAGTAGGGGAAAGAAGAATAGGTAACAGAGATAATAGTAAAGAGTCAGAAAAGAGGCGAGACATAATTTACTACAAACAGCAGCACAAGGACTTCAGGTATTATATAGACAAACCACGAGCAAAATCTACATTCTCAATATCGACATTTTCTTGCATTTTGTGTCCTTTCTTTTCCCTTATTTCAGAATTTATTTTTTAAGGATCCATTTCAGTAAAAGAAAAATATCTTCCTTTTATATAAGCACAGCATGTTCCTCTGGGTAAAGTGATATTGTCTGGCCATTCAATGCAACAGTTCAACGGTTTTTGGCAGTGCAGAAAGGCGTAACATGGCAGAGAAATGAGACAGACAGAAATAAGAAGTGCTTAACAACAGTTAGCTTGTCTTAATTAAGAGTTCTATACAACATGCTATACTTTGACATGTACATGAAATTATAGCAACAAAAGACTAATTATTGTTAGTTCCTCTGGCATCACCTACAAAGTCTGACATACGATTAAGTGAATGTACTTGAAATTGATATAGCACTATTTTGTAGCCATAGGGTATCAGGAGTAGGACTGCTAGTTGGTCCGTTCTTTTCAGAGGAAATCTTTACTCAGTGCTGTAGTTTTCAACAACTTCAGCCAGTTCTGACCCTCCACATGTGCTGGGGTGAGCCACAGATTTATCCAGAGACTCTTTCCATCACCAAGTTATTCACAGCTACGTGGGGATTCGGGAGAGTTTGCATATTTTTTTGGTAAAAGTAAAAAATATATGTATCTTTTTGGTAAGAACAGAAATGCAGTGAAAGATATTTTATCTTTCTCAACACGACGTGGAACCTAAATACAACTAAAGAAACGTAAACTTCGTCTTATTCCCTAAACCCTCTTTCCTTACTTTTGTTACGAGCATACGGGTGAAACTAATTTCTCTTACCTAATATAACTCTGCTTAGTGCCGGGATTTTACAGCTGAAAACTGCCTCGAAGCTGGACCACGCCGCCCTCTCCTTATCTTTAGCCAACCACATCCGCTTCTCGTCTCCCTTCTTGTGGCTCCTGCAAACAACAGGCAACATTATTTCCACCGTTGAAGAGAATATCCTTCCAGAAATAACTTCATCGCGTATTTGCCCCGTGAAAATCCCACCCAAAGAGCTTGCGTGGCACAGACACCAACCGCTGAGCAGGCAGGCGCAGAGCCCTCCCGCGCCCCTCTGCCCCTCCGTCGATGCTCAGGTGGGTTTGTCTCGGCGGGAGAAGACACTTCTCCCCTCTCCGGCTGACGCCAGGCAAGCGTTCGTGCAACAGCGAGGACTAGGCGCGTTGGGGGCTCTGTTGTAAAATGATTTTATGCGAAACGAGGAGCGACAGCGCGTGATGGGATGCTGGTAAGATCTCATTACCTGTGAGGCCTGAGACGAATCTCCTTCAACCTGTCAAGCTCTAGTAAAATGTTTGTTGTTGACAGCCTTCTACTGTTGCTCCCGTGGCACCAAGATCTTGTTATCTGATCACAATATTCATGCCGTGAAGGAGGAGGAGAGGACATCCCATCAACTTCAGGGTTCCTAAAGGAGGTTTCGTCCTTGTTGACGTCTGCCCCGACAGAAAACTACTCTGGGCTGTGCAAGCAAGGATCTTACCAAAAAGCTTCTTCCGCACTCCGAAAGCTGTAAGAGCTGGATTCCCATCAGAAACCCCTTTAAATCACATAAAACAAAAGTTTACGCCATCAGAAACATTTTCAGAATAGCAGAACAGGAGTGTAAGTTAGCTCATTCGAATGACTTCCCGGTAGATCTTTCCACTCTATACAGGGAGCTCGCAGAGCTGAGCCTCCTGGGTTCCACACAACAGGACTGGCGGCGTAACTAGACCTGGAGCTCTTTAGCCTGCCCAAGGTGCAGGGAATGAAATCCGGAGCTAAAGGAACCTCTGACAACATTATGCACACAATAGCTTGCTAAGAGGCGTAAATAAATACAAATATTCCGATTATGGTTGCTGCACTCATTTCCAGCCTCCAAAGACACCTTGCACGGCCATCTCTTTCTCTCTGAATAGTGATCAGCAGACGAAAATACTTTGATGAGACTCCTTTTGTTTGAATGCGAACAATTGCTGCGCTCTCCCAAGGACTGCAGCTGAGGAACAATATCGCAGAACCACCACGTGGATAATTTCTCATTCTTGTGCAACAGGACCATTTCCAACTTAGCTGAATATTTCTTCAGTTTCCCCATTAATAATACAAAATAAATAAAGTTAAGAACATTTGGTCGGTAAATTCATGTATATTGACTGGGAAAGGAGAGGTAAGGGGGTGGGGGGGGAGCATCTGTGTTGCCTGGAGCAACACGATATTTTTCAGGGATTTCTGAGAGGACCATTTCGCTGATCCCCCACCCCGACTTCCCAAAGGGACAAGGGAATTTCTGCAACGTGATAACCAGCGAGAGCCAAGATACCTATCTATAGTTTTTATAACTGAAATAACACAGCAAAATACGTTCTTTCGCTGGGCAGTCAAGAGAGCGAGCCTTACTTTGAGAAGTAGGAGGTGGAGCCGGTCCAGGACGTGCTTTGGCCAACCATGAAAACAAACCTTAACGAACCAAAAGAGAAACCGCACGCAGATCCTGGTGGGAGCACTTACGCAGCTCCGATCGCCGCCGTGCAAGCCCACGGAGACGGGTGAGAGCGCCTGCTGGGCTTGCTTCGAAAACCTGAAAGCTACGCCCCCCCCCCCCTTTTTCCACCCAGGGACGCCAACGCCCTGCGAGCTGTGGAGACGGAGGCCCACGAGGGATGGAGAGCAACGTCCCGCGGGGCGAGCGCAAGTGTCGGCAGCTGTGCTGCCCGCTGCCCCAGGACCCTGACATCCCGGCAGCCTCGGGGGAGCCGTGTCCCCCAAAGGCAGACCTGCCAGCCGGCTTTCAGAGCCCGGTGAAACCAAGCCCAAGTTTTGCTACACAAAACCACACGGTACAAGCTGCCGGCCGGGCAGGAAGGGCGCCGGCAGCCCGAAAGGGCTGCGATCTCCGCTGGCCAGGCACTTGATCCCTGGAGGCGAAAGCTTTCTAGAAGAGCACCCAGACCCATTGCAGTAGCTGATCCCACTCGCTTAATTTGAAATATCTCTGGTGTTTCCCGTTTATTTTCTTTTCCCTAGATATTTACGCCAGACTTGCAGGGAGGTGTACTTTCAAAATTCAGATTCACACTGCTTAAAGGTTTTGTTTCAAGTGTTAGCTGTACAACTTCAAGCCTCATTAAATTATAATATATAGTTTTTCAGTGAACTCAGCTGGTAAGTGCTGGGACGTTTCTGGGTTCCCATGAAAAAAGGAGATATTCCACATGACTATAAGTTGTGCATGTAAAAAATCCCAACAAAACATAAATCCAAACATTTCCCAGAGAAAGCCAGCATGCTCTTTTTAGTAACACATGAAAAATTATCACGTTCAAATTCCATTGTAAAATGCACCTCAGAATTTGTTTCACCAGCTTTATTACCTAGACAACTGGGATATTTTTATTTTTCCCGAAGTAGAAGCAAGTATCTAAATGAGAGGAAAATTGATGATATACAGCTAGCAAGTGGTTATGAAAAATAAGGGGCCAAAATTTATCTCTATCGTTCCCATACAATGAAGCTCATGTGCTATAAACAGATCCTATAATGGAATAAATCAGAACGGCAGCAATGATCATAATCCTTATTCTTTATGGTACAGCCTAGAAATCAGGATTCAGGATCCCATTTTTCTTGGCATTGTGAGAAATAGAGCAGAGGAGACAGCTGGCGAGCTAATAACCTGTGTGATGGACAGGATGCTACAGGAGGGAAAAACAGAGAGTGGCAAAGGTTGGGAGACAGGGACAGCGAAATAACAGGGAGCAGAAGTTACAGCTTGTCATTTACCGAACCAGTGCCAGAGGGGCGAGCTGCAGCCATCGGAGCACAGCGAGATTTCAAAAGGGATTTAAAAAGGTTAACACAACAGCTTACAAAAATGATTGGGACTTTTTTTCCTATGCGGAAGGGTAGCGTAACACACGAAGGGAGCTGAGGGAGGCACAGAGGCGACGGGAAGCGCCGGCGCTGGCAGAGCAGACGCGGCACGGAGAGAACATTTTTCAAGCGCTTCTGGGGAGGAAGGGGCAGGATGTGATCGACGGGGACGTCCGCTTCCAGCAACACATTTACTGCGCTTGAAAGGGAAGGAAATACATAAGGTCTGGATGAGGATCAAAATAGCCTGGAAAAATTCCTCTCGGGTAGAGCTCAGGGAGAGTTAAACCGTGCAGGCAAGGTGAGGAGCAAGGTGAAACGCCAGAAAGAGCATCTGGTGCGTCGTCGTACAGAGTTACCCGGGGCAGTACAGCTGGAGGAAAGTCAAAGCCCAGATTAGAGCTCCTAAGGAACGAACAGGCTGGAGCGAGACAGACCCTGGACTGACAAGCAAAGGAACAAGATTTATATTGGCATTTCTAGGAAGAAAAAGGCTGCGATGTAAATCCAGACCTCATTACATGCTAGAGAATCCACACAGGAAAAAAATCCTTCTCATGGCTGCCCTATTAACGGTACTACTACAATCAACAAGCGTTCAAAGGTGAGGAACCCATTCTTGCAGACGTTCGTATGTCAGTATTCATTCATATACTCAAACTCAGAGAGAAAATAAGAAAAATTTCAGGGTACGCAGTCTCACTGAAAGGCAATACACAATAATTCTTAAATACAGGTCATCTTTAAATGAATTACAGGTGGTTTGGGGTTTGGTTTCTTTTTTATAGAGAGGCGTCTCTGGGAAGGGACGTAGCTATTGTATTACCTGCAAAACACCTGGGGTCAGCCCTCACCTCTCCGGGCCAGCGGCACCCACCAGCTTCACACCTTCCTCAGGCCCTCGGCAGTCCTCGCCCCTCCTGCCTTGCACGGACGTTTGCTCAAGGTACGGCTTATGACCAGAGGACGTAGAGATGTGTTGCTCACCGAGACGCCCGTGCTTACAGTCCGTTTGACCTCAGGGAACAAGCTACTATGAGAAACAGGCCTAGTAAGAGAGAGCACTTCTTTATTTGCGTAGATAAAATGATTATAATGCCGTCGAAGCTGGCTCATAAGCCGAGGGCTGCGTGTGCGTTGGCCACAGCATCCGCCTCGCTGTCCTGACAAGGTCAAGGCCGCAGCGAGAGCATCCCGGTCCGACCGCCGGCCCCTCGCGCGGCAGCGGGACCACCCGGACCGAGGGAACCGAGCGGCGCGGCCAGCCACGGTGGGGTCCCAGTTGGATCCCCAGGACGGGTTTCAGTGTGGAACCTGCCAGCAGCGCCAACCCAGGCAGGCTGTGCCGGAGTACCAAAAGCCACAGACTTCAGCCCTGGTGATAATTTAGCCTGGCTCAGCCTGAGCTAAAGAACTATTTGATTTTTAACCATTTCACACTACGTATTTTGTATTTTTAAATTCATGGAAATGTTTACTTATATACTTATATTTCACAGACTATAAAACAATAATAACAAACTCCCAATTAGTCATTTCCTTTCAGATAATAAAGTCACAATGAGAAAAATTTGTGGCTTCCAATTGTTCCAACCAGTGTCTGAAACGACACGAGAAAATCTCTTCAGCAGTCATTACCGCTTAATTGTTTTGGAAAGCTGCAAGAGAATTACCACAGCTTTTTGTTGTTGTTGTTGTTGTTGTTGTTCGCTTTGCTAAAGAAAAGTTAATTTTATTCAAAATTATTAACTATTTCGATCTCTTCATTCGTAAAAACCAAACAGATAAGTGAATTGGAAAATGCTGTTGAATATTCTGTCAAAACATTTGTCTACAAAATAAATCATACAGCTCATTTCTCTTGAACCTTACAGAGAGCAAATCTGATCTGCCAAAATATGTTGTCCTAAGTTCATTGCCAATGTATATTTTGCAGTAAACTGAATATCCATATGCAGTTTTATAATCCCAGTTTAGTGCTGGAGTTGTTAAACTTGTGAATTATGCATTTCATTCTGTAAAAACAAAAGTGCTTACGATATAATTATCTTATGCGGTATTTTTAAAGGTCATTCTAATTTACCTAATAATTAGTGACAAGAACGTATCTCACTCATATTGCTTGGGGGATGCCAGGGGAAGGTACAGGATTTCTCTGGCAGCTTTAAGAAGCCTGGGTACAACAGAAAACCAAATGTGAAGTACTCGAGATAGAAAACAAAGAAACCTGATGTTCAAGTACTAGTCTGAGACTCGGAACATCTTGTTCCTAACCCCGTTACAGATTCCCTGGAGCAACTTGAAATACGAGCAAGGCAGGTAGCATCTGCGTGTTCCCTGCCTTGTCTAGCTCTCAGGCTCTTCCAGGCAGGCGGTGGTTGCTCCTGTCCTGCTGAAAACAATGAAAATAAAAATAATACTTTGCTCTACAGATATGATCCTTCAAGCTTTCTCTTTACACTGTTTAATATATAGGGTCTATTTTCAGGACTGCCCCTCGACAAATTCCTACACAGAGTCTTGCATTTTTTCCCTAAATACATCTGGAGCCAATCTGAAAGGAGCGCACCAGAGCTGAGTTTTTCAGGATTAAACTATTCATACTAATGTCTCATCTCAGACTTAGCAGATGCTTGGGAATCTTTAATATCTTTGCTTTAATTAGTTTACCATTATTGCCTTGCCACATCTCTTACAGAAGCTGATCAAAGTTTATGAGAAACTCTGTAATTAGGGTACATATATCAGGAACAGGATAACTTTTCACACCTCAGCTGCTGTTGATTCCATCAGTCATTTCACTGTGTCTCTTCTAAAAGACCTTATTTCAAGTTTTTTTTATGGCCAGGTTCAATAACCATCAACAGAGTCTGAGAGAGTATCCCATCTGGCTGCGTGTTTATTCTAGATTGCAAATTATACTAATCATTCGTGTGGTGGATAAACTCGAGGCCCATTCTTTAAGTACCATAATCCTGATTACAAGACAAAAATCCAAAGCTCCTAATGCAATGCACACGTGTGCCCTCTGGCAGCCAAGGCAGGATTTTTCTGTAGCTCAGGCAAAATCATTTGTTCATACCAATAGCTTAGTCTTTTGGCATTCCCAAAACATGGCAAAAAGGGATGACCAGTGCCTATCTGCTTCTATCACATCTACGGCAGCACTGTAGATATTATAGACATGTAATCAACAGTCATCGTGTTGGTGCAGACGGGTGATTCTCCTAAACCCCCTTTTGCTGGAGGTTACAACCCCAAGAAGTCAGTCAGACCTGTTCATACTGCTCCCACTGCGTGCCAGATGAACCCAGTCAGCAAATAAAATGCCAGAATGATAACACTAGCCTCAAGTATCAGGTACAGAACACCTCTATGGTATAGAGATCTCATTATTTTCAATAATGAAGAAGAAAATATATGTTTGGCTTTTTTTGGTGTGTGCGCACCATTGCCACTGGATGCCTTAAACATCGTGCAGTGCCATAGAAACCGCAAAGGGGTGATGCCCCCGTGCCGCTGCTTCTTCCATGTGGAAAAATACTCCCTTACTTAAAGAATATTCAGAAAAAAAAAAGGTTCGATATTTAGCTAACATCCTGGTTTCTACAGAAGCGTTTCAGCAGCAGCCAGCACCTAAGTCAGTATGATTCATTGGATCGATAATTCTAAGGTCTGTACCTAAAAGGCTGAAAAATGTGATATAACCTGGCAGAAGAGTAATGATTGCAATGTTCAGCAAAATGGTTAATGAGGCTTGGAAAAGGCAGACTTTGGGTGGAGAGAAGTATGTACAGGTTTAACCTTGCACACCAGCTTCAGCAGAACATTCTGTCTTTTAGGTTAACTCTAAAGTCCCCATACTTTAAAAGATATCTTTATTTTCTTGACATTTTCACTCTTTAACTGATTGGCCTTTTCGTTTCCCCGTTTTCACGCACTGGTTACGAGAGGAGGACACGACCTGTTTTCCAGGTCACAACATCCCTAATCGTTACTTGTTGAATGGTTGATTTTGGTAGCACAGTTACATAAAGACACAGAAAATAAGTTTATTTTCTTTCTCCCCTAACGGAATGTTTTGTTTTCAATTCCTTCCGTTTTCCCTCCATCAGTTACTGTCCTGCTCTAAATACAAAATCCTTTCCCAGATCCCTACTTTCTCATACCTTCACTTCCCCCAGATGATGTAATACCTGCCTTGTCACAACTATTTGTGCTCAAAGCAAGCCAAATAATAGTAATGCTGAGGCTATTGATATTATTTTAGCATTTCATTACTCCAAGGGAAAAAAAAAAAAAAAAAGACACTAGCAACTACAATTTCCTATCGTTCTCTCTCACTCCTTGGGAAGGAGCACCTGGTCCCTAAAAGGATTTCACCACAAGCTGGCCCCGTTTTGGGACGTGTGCGATGGCATCTGCCTCTGTGCTTTACCTGGGATAGGAATAAGATGTCCCTCATCAGATCAGCAGAATCAGGAGATCAACCCAAAGAAAGAAACGTTGGGTAAGTGATCTAAAACTGTTTATCCAGATAGTCAAAACCCCACCTTCCTCCTTGGCAAAGCACCCGCCCTGCATTATTACCAATACATTTTTTTCTTTAAAAATACAATTTTCCATTAATTCATTCATTCATCTTCCAGGAGCTGAATAAAGGAAATGCGCTTTGCAACAGCAGTGAAATATTCTACAATTTGTCCCTTATTTGTCAGTCTGCATTAGTAAGAGATCTATTAGGAATCTCAGTGCCACCAATGGTACTGCAAGCTGCACGCTCCCTCCCCATCTGTGAAGCATCATGTCCATGTTGAAGACAATTAGATGTTTCTGATCTCTTTTCTATAATTCACTTTCCTATCTAATGAACAATTATCCATAATGAACTTTCCATTGCTAGTTCAAACTCTCTCAGCTCAGCAGTTTCTTTTGCCTAGTGTGAGACATAAAGGAAAAACCAGTGGCAAAAGGCATATAATGTTTTATGAAGTGATTTCTGAATAATCACACTTTAATTTTAAAGCTGTTTAACCGCCACAGCAAATGACAGACAAAAGAACTGAAGTGAGGAGTATGATCTATGAAACTGATGCAAATTCATTTGGAAAAAACCTTTATCAGAGAAGGGTCTCCTTGTCCACAGGTCTGCAAATCATGCAGTAAAAATGCAGCTCGATTGTAGAAGCAAGTAGGATTATAATTGCGTATCTTTGTAGTCATCTGGGCGGTAATCACGGCGTAAGTAAAAAGAATATTTTTGTTGTGGCTGAAGTTGCATGAAGAGTTGGAAGAGGTTAGGAATTGACCCCGTTATTCGTAATCTCTCAGACAGAGAAATAACTGAGAGATTGGTTTGCCTGGACACCTTAATTAATCAATAGTCCAAACTCTAAGGTCAAACTAATCCACCTGCTTCCTCTTATCCGAAACCCCACTGCGTTCAGAAGCTTCCAAAGTCTTTGGAGAAGCTCCTGGGGGAGTCTCTGCTGAGCAGGGCAGACAGCCAGCTGGGCGGGAGCAAACAGCTTCTGAGCTTTGGTGAGTTTTCATGCAAACGCACCCAAAGCCACCTCCAAAACTTCATGGACTTCAGTTTCGATGGAAGCCTGGAACAGCTGCTGTCTTGGCCCTCTCCCCTTGCCGTGCAGGCAGGCTGGAACCTGCACACCAGCACTTAGGGCTCACAGGGGAAGGGAGAAGCAGCCTAAGCTCACCACATAACTGAGTCCGACCCATTATAAAATACCGAGAGCCGGATTAAGTTTCCAAAAGCTTTGCTGTTGTATCTTAAGGGGAAAACATATTTGTCTTAAAGGTAAATTAAAAAAAAAAAAAAAAAAAAATCAGAGACACTTACTTAATTCTCTTCACAAGCTCCAGGCAATGTGCTGAGGGGCTGCACGTCTCTTGCGGCGGTGCCGCATCCCACCGCTGGGTTCTGGGGATGAACAGCAGCAGGAGGCTTCCCTGCACTTCAGAAGAGCAGCTCCGCCTTTCCAGTATGATCCCGTCTTCAAAAGCATTTAACGGCCTTCGGTTTTTTCAGAGTAAGATAGAGCTGAAGGTGATTCCACTCACCACCTCTGATGACTAAATTCTGCATCGCTTTCAATATGTTTACGGTTATTTAAGGCATAGTGTATCCCGTTGAGGATACTACGTTGTGCCCTTCTCACAAAATTTGAACCATACAGGAATAATTGTGTTCAAAGACAGTGACCCGTGCACTAGTCATTAACCATCTTTTAGCTATTGTGGACTGATACTTCCACGTTGTTTTCCCCCGGAATATCCAGATGTAAAAGAGAAGACGGCAGTGCGGTCCCTTGCACAGGGCTGCAGTTAGCTGGCTGTTAAATACCCAAAGTTTCACCCCCATCGCCGGTTAACAGCTGCAGCACTCTGAGGAAAAACGTTTGACTGTGAAATATCCAAATTGTGATTTAAAGGCTGCTAATTTAGTCAACGTCAAGTTATCCTATCATGCTGAAAAAAAAAAAGCCGGTGCAATGTAACCACCCTCAGGGGAGAGCCGCAGCTGGTGCCTGGGGAAGGGCTTCTCGAGCCGCAGCATCGCTTCGCCTGCGGTTCCCCGAGATCTCTGTACCGAACCAGTCAAGGAAGGTGAGAGCTAAAGGAATCCCTTCATGGAAAAGCATGCATTTGTCTTCACCAAATTTGAAAAAGGACTGCTTCCCCTCTTGAGAAGAATTTAAATAGTGAAAAGGTTTTAAATTTGTTGAAAGTGTTCAGGCGCTAGTTGGACAGCAACTGTTGAGGTTTTTTTGAAGGGGAAGAGAGCAGAGCTGAGTATTTGCAAAAGAATTGCTAGTGGGTTTGCTTTCTCAGATACCCCTCCTGGAAACACACACTATACGTATTGTAATGTAATTACTGTCAATTGTAATGCATCAAAAGTGTATTGCAATTATTAAAACATTAAGTGCAGGGAAAAAAGCGTACACTACTCCTTATATGTATTGGTTTTCCAATGCATCAACCTGCAGTCCCAGGTACATCAGAGCAGCTCAGACCTGTGGATTATGTGATAAATAGCAAACAAGGATGCAAGTATTTTCCGTTCACTGGAAGAAGTCAAGGAACAGAGCAATAATAATGGAAGCAGTGATTCAATCAGAGGGAGCTGTAGTAGGTGGCACAAAAACGTAAGACAAATGTCAAACACACAAACAAATAGCACTGCTGAAGTGAAAAAACATGAGTTATCACATTATCAGACTGTCTTTTAAAAGGGCTCCATGGGTCAGTCTCCTCCCTCCTCCTCAAGGAGTGGTCTTGTTGGAACAAAATTTATTCATGGATGTAAAATCACGTGAGGCTGCAGCATTTGTCAAATTCACGGTCCCAATTTTTAAGCCGTGGTCACATCGACCTTCCTGTCATTTTTAGACTTGAAAACAAAGAGAAGAAAAAACATGGGGCTTAGGAGCATGCAAGAATAACCGTTTTCTAAATCCCGATGTTTGCAAATGCCTCTTTGCTTAACAGAAAGCTTTTTCGTCCTGTAAGTTTAAACTAATGAAAAGACAAATGCATTTTAACTGGTAGGAGCGAGCTGATGGTCTTGTAGGACTGTCAAACACTACAGAGATAGACCATTCGTTCTATTGTCAGGCAAAAGACAAGGCAGAAGAACAGGGGTTTTTTTTGTGGGGTGTTTTTTTTTTTTAGTCTCAGATTTATTCAAAAATATTCATTTTGCCAGTCCTAACTAGAGATTAAACTTAGACTGCACCCGCACTGACATTTACCGCAAGCAGTGTTGCCGCCTCTCCGGCAGCAGAGCAGAGCCTGAGCACGGTTGTACCCCACCTGGTGACGGCTGGACCCTCCTTGCTGTAGGAGAAAAGCTCTTTGAAGGATATATGCTTGTTCCCCGAGGCCTCAGCCCAGCTGAGCTCGCCTTTATTCAGGGCGAAAAGCCTGGCTCACCCTGCCCGCCCAGGACCAGGCAGCTCAGCGCATCCCTCGGCCAGGGCAAAGCCCCGCGAGGAGGCAGAGGCGGAAGAGAGAACTACCATTCGGCTGCAAGAGGCGTGAAAAACGTATCACGGAGGAACGCCTGGAGGGATGAGGGACGGCCATCAAGCGCAGTAACAAAGAAAAGTGCTGCAGTCCAAGAGCAGAGAATACCAGAATTAATCAGGCAGCGGGAGCTGCACAGACCTACCCCCGGACGGCACCGGCCGACGTCGGGACACAGTTCCAGCGATGCCACAGCTGTCAGAGGTTGCTGCTGGGTGTCGTTCCAAAAAGCCCAAACATCTGTCTCAGCCAGCGGCGTCAGCTTTGCAAACACAGATGTTTCTGTCTCCGGCTTTCACGGCAGCTGACAGGTTATCAAAGCATCAGGAATGAAACAATGTGCGACTTACCTCCCCGCAAACTCCCCTCCCGTTCTGTATCACCAGTGCTCGCAGAAACGGTCACAGCCACCTAAACTACGCCCACCCTGCCGATTTTAAAACATGCTCTGTCGGATAACGGTAGGGACGAGTTACCTGTCTCAGGAGCTCACCTAGGACCTTGTTCAACCCGACTGCTCCGAGAAGCAGGGCAGGAACAGCCACGAAGGTCCTCACCACCCCTTGTGCCTCTGCCAGGGCACCCCGGGCAGAACCCGTCCGTGCCCGCCAAAGCCGCGTATTGCTGGGGGCAGCAGAAAAGCCACAGCTCTCCCCCCGGCCGAGGCGTGGGCTGCGGGAGCCGAGCGCGGGCTGGGGCAGCTGCCCCCGTTCCCGGTGGGGTCCCCACGGCAGGAGCCGCCTTGGCTGAGCCCCAAAGCCCCTTGGCACGGGGGGAGCAACCTCCGCACGTGCCCCCGCCGCTCGCCTTGGCAGCTCTGCAGCAGGCAGGCAGCTTGCTGCTTCCCGCGGGTAAGGGCAAAACAGGGGTCAGCGCTTAAAAATGGAGTTTGTTTTGATTCCCTGCGTAGGGTACAGCCTTACAGACAGTTCAGAGATTGAGTGAACCGTATTCTGGACATGTAGGGTCCCTCTCCAAGCCCTCCTAGCCACCCCTAATATATAGGGCTCCAGATCCTTTTTTTTTTTTTTAATAAATAAATAAATAAAAACAAATAAATTCTTTATGTAAATATTATTATTGTTATTATATACCTGCATAGAATAATCTATTTGTTTCTTGTGGAGTTCAGGTATTTCCCCGCTTCACAGATTATCAGCAAAAGGTCTTATCTAACCTGCAGAAACCCCCTGCGGGCAAGAAATCCCAAATGCATCAGCCATCAGGGTCTGGGAAGCTGTCACTCAAAGACTTACTGGATGAATGTTTCCTAAGTGCTTTACAACTAGGTTTTTCCAGAGCATTTGGGTCTTACTATACAGTAGCAGACATAAGGCCCATCATTTTATCCAGGTATATTTGTTTACTCCTTCACTTTGTAATTTTCTTAGTTGGATTAAGTAGTGCTGGTTGATTACGTACTTTCTTTGCAACATGCGCTGAAATATACTCCACCAAAAAAAACCCCCACAGTACTGTAAAACTTAAAATTTTCAATGAAATGATCTTCCCAATCACTTACAGGGCCGTTGCTCTTGCATCTGCCTCTCCAGGTCATTGCTGATGGTAAGTCTTGCTTTAATCAAATGCATTCACAGGTGTGATATACACTCTTATCGAAATACCATATTCTCTAGAAATATTTCTAAGTGCATCCAAGAAGAATGAAGAAGATCTTGTCTCCCGCCACTGTGCTGGGGTCCCATAAGGGTTCTGTTCAGCCCTTTCCCAAATGATAAGTGGGGAAAAAGCCCGAATCCAGTCCTGGGAAGTGCTCCCAGTGAAGGCAATGGTGTTCTGCTTGAGTGAAGACTGCAGAGTTCAGTTAATTGTTAGTAATTTTCTTCTTTCTCGTACAGCATGATGAAAATGCTGTGGAAGAGCAATCAGACCGCTGTGAAATTACATGCCGAAGAGAAAACGGAAGATTTAGTTGTGGGTACGGGCCACTTTGAGGGCTAGCCCTAGCCTTGCACAGATTGAAAAGGGAACTGTGTTAAATTTCTGCTCACTTACCAGGCTATTACCAGTCAGCACCTTCTTGGTTTCTTCCCAGAGCCCTGGGGACATGATGGCTCTCACCACCACCTCAAAATACACTCACCTGCCTGATGTTCTCCTCAGGGACTTGGTCACACTGGTAATGTAAATGCATCACACACACACAGAGAAAAAAAAAAAAAAATTATCAATGCTTTGCCCTCCCCTTCCAGCGGTGCAGTCCCTGAAGACACTTTTAAGATTTTCTATTAAATTTTGTCCTATCTGCTTTTTATTCTGCATGGAGAGAACAAATCACATCTCTCCTAATTAGCAAGACATCTATGCTGCTAAGAAATGGAACAGACAGACTGATGGACTGTCTGCAGTATTGGTAACCACCCAAATTGTACGGCAGGCCTTTCAGAAGTATAGCCTAGCTTTAAAAAAAAAAAAAAAAAAAAAATCAGTGTAGAGCACAAGAGTCCAGCCTGGCTCACCGAGTCCCTCGCTAGCACAGGCGACCACGATGCACCATTTCGTTTGTCAACTGATGTCTCCGCACTGCGGCTGCTGAGGTTTGTTGCACGGTCTGTTCCCACAGAATAAGGGTTCCAGGTCCTCCTTCTTCAGCGAATTTTGGTCTTAATTCACTCAGGAGAAATTTATGCTGATCTGCCTGCATTCCTTTGGTTTTGTAGTCGCCTTCTGCTATTTCATCCCGATGCATCTGCAGAAAACAAGCTGAGCTCTTCTCGAGCTTTGAGCTGCTGGGCTGTTTTGACCGAGTCCTTTTGGGATCCTGTTGAAAGACAGGCTGCGATGCCGATGGGGAAGGTGGAAAGTCCTTTTCCACTGTTCTGATTAACATTCATTTTGAACTATTGTGACCAGAATTGTAAATAGCATCCTACATGCAATGGTTTGCATAGCTGCACCAGGTTCTGGCTTATAAGAAAAGATCTACAAGAACACTAAAGTTCTTCTCTTCCTCCATCATCCGAAACTGTAATTTTCCAGTTATGGCAGAAATTTTTCATTTCTAAGTCCCAGAGTGCATAATCTTGTACTTTTTATTATTATTCATAATATTTTAATTACTGCAGCCCTGCCAGTCATCTATTTCTTCCTATATACCGTCCTTCTCTGCACCGGGAATGCCTCACTAGCTTTTGTGTCGCTGGCAAATTTCATTAGCACATCGCCGAGTTAAGCGCCAGTCTCAAAACTGTTCCTAACGAACTCTAATAACTCCGGTCCTACAGGGTGGTACTTCTTTTAGCATAAACCGTACCTAATTATCTTCTGCTGGTTTCCCACCCATCCGACAAGTAGATGCTAAATATAAATGACTGAATATAACAACTTACCGGTTCTTTTTATTTTGACCCTGGTTGCGTTTTGCAGCCCCTGTCATACCTGGACAAGGGAGCTAGTGCAGAGTTACACACACTAGAGGTGCCCGCAGGCTGCAGGGGTGGCCCCGGCCACGCCCACTGCACCGTCACCGTATGGTTTCAGTACAAGGAGTAACTTCGTCGGTTAGTTTTGTTGCAAACCAGGACGTACACGCTGTTATGGACCGATTCATTAACGTTACTACAATGCTCCTCCTTTGTAAGCAAGCACATTCAGAATTAATTCGGGTACCTTGTTATGTAGACACACTCATAAAAGCGTTCAGGGGTGACCTGGCACATTAACGGCACTGTAAAATACCAGTTACAGTTTGAAAAAACATCCAGAGAGGATCAGTCAAAGGTCTGGATGATCCTTCAGTGGCACATGGCAAAGTGACTTCTATTAGCTCATTCTCCTAGGAAGCCAGAGGCTGAAACAAACTGTAATTACACCGAATTAGGTGTGGTCGAGTTGCCTCCTCCCGAGTCAGGCGTTAAATGCGAGTTCAGGACTTTGTGCCTGCTGAAACCTGCCATAAAGGAGAACGTCCTTCTGGCTGTGGATCGTGACGCAAGAGGAACAGGCTGCAGGGACCAGTATCAAATCAAATGAACTTAAATACAGCTTTCGGTGTGCTTTCCACATGACCTGCACTTGCTCTTCCTTACTGATATCTGTGCCGTAAAATATTTCTTAATTATTAAATCGCATAATGTTGGGCCAGAACATGACTATTTTTGCTGTGGCGCAGAACAAAGTACCGAAGAGTTATTCACACCCTCTCTACATCCCGGGAGCAAAGGAGGCGAGGAGGAATGGCTTTGCGGAGCAATTCAAGAAGCACAGGTTTGCCCTGCCTCCAGTACGAGCCATCGAACCCAGCCCAGCTTTATTTTGGAAGCCGTGTAGCTGTGCTAATGCACATACACCGCTATACTTAAGCTTTTAAAGTGCATACATATATAAAAGCAGGACTTAATATCGCCTCCTTCCCGCATCAGCGAGGCTCTTGCAGTGCTCCCTGTGGAGCACTCTGCTTAACCTACCCCAAACACAAAGTTAGCAAAACGTAAAAAACCCAACCAGAAACTCCGCCGTGCAGAGCCTAAGCTGCCGCCTTTGCTGCAGCTCCCTACCGGTTTTGCCCCGTGGGCACCGGTTTCCACAGGAACACTGTTCTCTCTGGGCATCCTTTGCAATACAACAAGGCACCTCAAGTGTGCACAACTACATGCATGAGACAGCAGCCTGTGTCTGCAGTTCACAGTATAAAACAAACAAACAAACAAACAAAAAAAACCAAAATGGGCCAGAAAGCCACAACTGCCAGCTCTGATGCATTATGTTTTCCTACAATAGCCTTCAGCAAATTCTAAGCTTAATGTTAAATCAACTGTTAGTTATAACTCAATAGATAGTACTTAGTAATTCACTGAGTAAATTTCAGTATTACCCTTCGGAAAAAAATTACTATATTTGAACACCTCCAGCCTCAACACCTCTTGCCGGCCTGGCCCACACCCCCACCCTGCTCCCCCCCCCCGAATACAGCTACCCCAAGCAGTGCCAGGCAGACTGAAAATCCAATGCATTTCCTTTCACATCCTGAAATGGGTTAGGTAGCACACAGTTTTTCTTTTTGAAGAATTTCCTCTCTTTTGACAAGTAAATAAATGTCTAACTTTCTGCTTCTTTTAGTGCCAGAAAGAAAAAGAAGAAAGAGAAAGGAGGGGGAAAAGAATCTGCAACAGGTTTCCTGAATATTAGTTATTCTTTTTATGAAACACAACAAGGACACTTCATAAACTAATCCAGCTTTACAATGACTGCAATGTTACCTTCAGGTTTGTGTTATTGGATAATTTGTCAGTTCTGGTGCTTTGGCAAGTAATAAAGTAAGGAACAGCTACTAGAGGCATAAGAAAATTACTGAATCTGGTTCTTCCTCCTCCTCCTTATTGTATTCTAAACATAAGCTGATTTTAAACAAAATATTGTTGGCAGAAACAAAATAACCTTTCGGATTTATGAAAGACAGAGCACCAAAACAAGATGCTTGTGTTTAAGGGTTTTTTTTGTTTTTACTTCCCCCCGCCCCTCTCTCCCTCCCCAGACAGATCACTTTCCATTAAATGGTTTGAAATAAACATGAAAAATCCTCATCCCCGCTCCAGTAAAGCTTCAGTTTGCGTAGCTGGTAGCTCTGAGGAAAGAGAACATTACAGCGACTTCAGTTCGGATGTGGACCACTGAGCACAGCCGCGTAGATACGGCTGCATCTAAAACCATACTTAAAAACCCATGTACCTGCCTCGTCTCACTCCATTCCAACCTGCTGATGGGAAACGGGCAGACATTTCCCGTGCAGAGGGTACAGCAGCAAACTGATGCTATTGTTGGTTGTCTACTCCAGAGAATCTGGTCCTCGTAAAAGCCGGAGCCTGGGACACTTCCAGAGCATTCCCTGAGGCACGGAAAGCCTCTGCTGCCCCTGAAAGTTAAAGGAATTCACGAACTCATCAGTATTTCCACACATGCAACTTGTACAATGCACCAGAGGCAGGAAAAAAAATAAAAATAATTGTATGTAGCACTAATCCCTAGTTACATTCAAATTCGTTGACGGCTCACATAACCAAACCTTAGTGGTTGGAGCCAGAGTTTATTCTCTCTTGCAGATTGTCCTAGAAATGATGTAGGCACTCACTAACCTGTTAAATGATCACGAGAGATGAGGAACCAGTTCCACAAGAACAAGAAAACCATCAAATAATAAAAGCTTCTGCATTAGGTCCTAATTTCGGTCCTTGTGGTGGGTCTGCATCTCCCTAGGTTGCTACTAGCAAAAAAGAAAACAAGAAAATCTAGAACACAGACTTTGAACATATAATTGTATTACTGCAGGTCCTGGATGAAAGAAACAAATCACTAACTGTTCAAAATGTGTGGAATTGATGAAGAAACAGATGCTTAAGTGTTGTAGGTTTAATTTGCTGCTGAATTATCGTATACATTCACTAGTCCTCATCAATATTTCACCCTTTAAGACTGTCACTGGCAGTGAGAAGTAGATAGGAATGTTTTTCAGTAATGTCTTTTAAATGATAACTTAAAAAAAAAATGCAACTGTACCCATTATTCCAATAAAGCAGCTCATATTTAGGACAAGAACATGAGAAAATAACTGCCAAAATAAGACAGAAGAGACTCCAGCTCTGATCAATAAGCTGGCTGGATTTATTTCAGTTTGTTGTTTCATACATTCCAACGAACACGATACTGAGCCTGGATTTACTATCAAAGCCCCACCGTAGCAGGTAGAAATATCACTTTGATGTAGAAAAGGTCTTTCAGGGTATTAAGCCCCTCTCGTTACCTGGAGCCCAAAACTGCCCTTATGATCAGCACTTTGCTGACTTGGGGGAGATGAACTGTTAACAGCGTGAAATAAAACACACCGAAGAAGAGGACTCTGCTCAAACAGGAACGCAAGCACGTCTGGCACATTTGTTATTATCTTATTACCAACTATCTCTGCAAAAAGACAATGCCAATACATCGTTATCTTTTCTCAGCTTGTCCCACATACGAACTACATGAGTTTAAGTTGACTTTTGAAAACCCTGCATAACTAATAAGCCATTAGGCAAAGGAGGTGTTAATGCATTGAGAGACATCTATTTCATTTAGCATTAAGTTTTATCCATTTCTCTAGCTTGTGCATTTCCAATATCACTAAATTGGAAGAGTGAAAAATCAACATGTCTCACACGCACCCCAGATTTCTCTCCATGACCGACAGACACGCCGGGGATGTGGGGAGTGACACGTTTACGCACAAGCAGTTGAACAGACGAAACCAGCTTTAAAAGCCTGACTCTGCAGACTGTGTTGCACTAAACCTTTTCCAGTTATATTAAAATTTTTCTTTGGCAGGTACATCCTGACCTACCCTTTAATCACGAGGGTTTTTTCCCCGCTCTGGAGAGCAAGTTTGCTCCAGAGCAAGCTGCGCTTTCAGTGGAAACAGGCTTTAGACAAATAACTCCTGTGTCCCAGCAGCCATCCTGAGGGACAGTGCAGCAGCGAGGCTTGGTGTAAGGCTGCTCTTAGCTCTTACTCCTTTCCTCCTTGGAAGTAACAGTCACTTAGCTGCTTCTCACGGAGGCACAATCCACGATGGCAAAACTGAGGGTTTTAACGCGCTCCGAGACAGACGCACGTAGCTGTGCTGCCCGCGTGGCTCTTGCACGCCGATGAGCCACTCCGCCTGCTCCGCGACATTTTCTGGTGCATCCTATTTGCCCCCCTGTGCCGGCACAGCCGTGCTGGGCAGCGTATGTGGAAATAGAGCCAGAGCTCTACCTGCACCTAATGCTTTCCTGCACACCTACCCAGGAAAGGCATTAATGGCCAAACGGGCAGCTGCCCAGCCATTAATGGACAAAGCAGCAAGTGCAAAGGAGAAGGGAAGAGACCTTTAATGTCCGTTACTTTGCTGCATCATTTCATCCCCCGGGACACAATTTAGCTTGAAACGCTTGTTGTGGCCAGAGATTTTACTGTTGGACTCTGCTCATGCAGTTTTGCCTTTTAGTGTTCTCTTACATTATAATGATTCCACCTTTGCCACTAATTAAAAAACCTACACTTTGTCTGTGTCCTGGTTTCGGCTGGGATAGAGTTAATTGTCTTCCTAGTAGCTGGTACAGTGCTGTGTTTTCAGTGTGGTA
>JAVKLA010000036.1:23273971-23289924 GCA_034782735.1 Sagittarius serpentarius | reverse complement strand
TCTCCCCCATCCCACTGGGTGGGGGGGGAGCAAGTGAGCGGCTGCGTGGTGCTGAGTTGCTGGCTGGGGTTAAACCATGACAGTCTGATAGTCCATTTTAAAAATTAGATAATGGAACTCGCTTAAAATATTTTTGAGGAGCATACAAAACGTATAAAACCAGCAACAGTTGCGTGGTTCCACAGTTCTGTACAAACAGATGGTTCATGGTTTCCTGGTCATTAAAAACTACTAGCTGAGAGGCTCAGGAAAGGCCCCTATAGCTGTGCAGGGACAGCCCAGAAGCCAATTACACACCCAGATACCATACATTGTCAGGAAATTATATTCCACAGCTTGGCACCTGCACCTGCCAAGCAATCGCTACGTGAGCATTGACCAAGAATGTCAAGGTCACTGCTGATCCATGTGGAGGTGGAAATGGAGTTGAATCATTGCTGCCAGAAATATGACTATGTTCTGACAATTTAGTAATAGAATTGTGTGGAGACGATGACACTATTTCTCGTTTTCCATTCAAACCTGGTGTAGGGAGGAAAGCATAGTCTAGAAAGCGTAGCTAGTGGCAGCAAGGCAAAAATTACCACTTCTCTATACCTTACCTAAAACTTCCAAAGATCACGTTATAATCCCCTATTTTGTTATAATTTCTAGTTATTATTTCTTATTTTATTTTAGTTTGACAATAATAGTAAAAAAACCAACAAACCCCAATATCCTATCCAAATAATTTTCCTAACCAGACAAGGGAGAAGAAGCAGCATTAACCGAATCTCCCTGGCAAGTCTGAGGACCCGCAATAAACAAACGGTCAAAATACAAGCAAGCACGACAGTTTGGAGGCTACCAGGTGCTTTGCAACCCCCCATGGTAAGATTCCCCACAGAAAATCTGCAGAACAAGTCCCACGTCCTCTCTACCCCCAACAGCTCTCCATCAGGTTGGTGGTCACCTCCATCAGGTGGTGAACCCCCGTGGTGGGAGCAGAGTACAAACAAAATGGCACGGCGCTCGGCTTCCATTAGCCACAGGGGTCCCCAACGGCCCCCGAGGTGATGGTCCCCTTCCCTCCAGCAATCCCCCATCCCCGCACCGGGTCCGGAGGGGCGGCTGGGCACACTGGATCCAGCTCCACCTTCAGTTCCCTTTTTTCCCTTCAGAAGCCGACAGCTGCACATGGCTTGTGTTCTACTAAATATGAAAATAGTATTAAGTTCTAACGTAGCAAAATTATCTAATCCTAGAGCAAGGGTATCTCAGTATGCCTCTTGAATGAAGCATCTGGCCAGACTGTGGTAATCTAAAGGCGCCTGGTGCAATTAAGCTACAAATCAGTCATGATAATTACAAGAAAACATTTTTAATTTTTAATTGTGGGAGGGGGAAAAAAAAACAACAAAAAAACAAGGACAGTCTCCAGCACCTCAGTAAAAACAAGCCCACATTCTAATTAAATGAATTTGAACATGAAATACCTTAATGACAAAAGCGATTTGTGGTTCTTTCCTGCCGAGGCTGGATGAAGTGCTGCAGTAGATGAGGAGGAACGTGCTCTTGCAGGTTTGAGAAGACAGTAAAACTCTGCAAACAGTTACCCAAACACAAGCAGAGTCTTCTAAATATTAATGCAATGCTTATTCAATCAACATCATGTTTAAACACCTGTCCCAACAGAAAATGAAAGCAAATATTGTCCCTCATAAACTTTTAATATAGCAGAATAAGAAAGTGGACTTCACTGTCCTACTATCGTCACCTTTAAGTACAGACAAGTGCCCGAGGGAACGATATGGGCTCTTGTGTTGTCTCTTCTTTTATCCTGGGTTTTTTGGTTTGTTTGTTTTTGTTTGTTTGTTTTGTTTTAATTTCTATACTGTATCTTTTCTGCCTTTGTGCAAGGCAAAAGCTACTTCTGCCGATTGAGTTGGCGTCTTCAGCAGCGCCCTGCCCACCCGAAGAGGGGGACTGAGGCGGGAGAGGGGCACAGCTCATTCCTCGGGGAGGTGGGCAGCTCCAGGGCGGCTCAGCCCGGGCGCCGAGAGCCTGAGCACCACAGACACACACTCCCTGGTTGCTCTTTTTCTTTTTTGTGTCTTTTGTCCATGCTTGTTTAGCAACAAGAGCAACCACCCCAACTCAGGTAATTTCCTTTCTTCACAGAGAAAATGAGAGCTTTGATTATTTTCACTGCTACACAGGTGCAGTTCTTGTTGTGTGTTCTACAGACAGGGAGAGACGAGGAATAGGAATGTTCTTGAAATCCTTTCTTAATGGTCTACAAATATTTTACTATTATGTAAAAAAACTAGTATGTGTTCTATTCTTTTTCCATATCTTTATATGGCCTTTAAAAATGTTTTCAAGCACAGCTGTTGCAGCCACTTCCACCCCCAAACCCTAAAAACAAGTACAAGCGTTTACTGTTCATGTAAACACTCTTCAACAGTTATTCCAGTGCCCCTCTGTTAATCACGGTTACTACAGTACCGCTCCGGGAGAACATACGGGAAGACGAGACCACAGCTTTGAAAAGACATTTCCTGGCAGACTGGCAGCCTGGGAGACTGGAGGAATCCACAAGTATTTTATATTCACCCCATTTTGTTTCACCTTGTTTTATTACAACACGCAAACCTGCTTTTAGGAGAGGCACTGACAGACAGTAGCTTCCTCAAGGTCTTGCAAGACCCATTTACTCCACAGTTACTATAACTCTGATCAAATAGGCCCAAAGCAGGGTATTTGGCTTACCTGGGTATAGTTTCTAGCTGTGCCGCCTGGCTGCTGGATAACATAAAGCAAACCACCTTGTTCCTGACCCGCCTGAAAAACAGGGGTAGCGATACCACGATGCTCTCTGAAAGCTATTGATCTAAAAGGGAACAAACATCCTCCCCCCAAATGCATAAAACCAGCCCTCAGACCCCTAATGTAAAAGTTTGGTAGGATGATAAATTGATATACTACTTCTATCCCTGTTTGTTGTACGGGGTTTACCTTCAATGAAAAAAAAGAAAAAAACAAACCAAAAAACCAAACAACAGTATAGTACCACTGCTTGCAGGATCCCGTGTGATTGGAATTTAAATGTGTTAAGATCTAAGCGTGGAATAGCCAAAACCTTCACCATGTTTGCTGCCAAAGCAGTGAAACACGCAAATCACTTTAAACCAATAAAGCTACATCATAGCTTGAGCTCTCTTCTATATCCTGTCCTTTAAAAAAAAAAAAAAAAGAAAAAAGAAATTTAGTGTATGAAAAATTGGCCATTAGCATCAAATTTTTAATAAAAGTAAATGTAACTTGGGTCTTAAAACTTTAATTCTAGTTGCAGCTCCAGCACAGTAACCATAGAAATAATCCAATCCCTTCCTACTAAAATGCTGTTTGACCTCGACCATTATTTTTCTTAATTGAAATACTTTAGATACTTGGAACAAAATTGCTTTGCAGCACAATATATTGCATAAAAGTTGTTTCATTTTGTAACCTGCTAGTACACTATGTCCTACATTTTAACAGTTTTCTGGGAAGCTCCTTAAAGGCATCTTTAATTTTTAATAACTCCCTGGAAATCTGAAACGGAAGGAAAGGTAGGTCATATTTTTGGGCTTCCCACTTTTGACAGAGCTCTTTGAACTATGCGGTTGTGATTGCGTGTGTTTTTATATATATGTTCTCTGTGACTTAGATTCGTATCTAACGAAATTTTAAAAGCAGTGAGTCTAATTCCAGGAGGAATAACTGGCTATTTTAATGTTTTCTTAATTATAGTAACCTGTGACACCTGTACCTTCCTTCCATATGAGGGTGGTAAGCACAGCACACCATATTCCAACTCCAGAACTGCCCTCCCTGCAGCCCGGGATTTGGGTCCGCCCCGTCCTAGATGGGTCGATTTACCCTTGAACCCACCTTAGAGAAACCCCTGCAAGTTCTTGTGCTTGCATCTTGGGCGCAAGACTTCTGTGCAAGGCTGCTGCTGCAGAATAACCACAAAGCCCTCAAACCCACGAGTAATCCCCCGGTTTCACCTCGGGCGGGCGGTGGGAACGCTCACAACGGCTCCTCTGCAGCGCTGCTTCATTTGTAAATTAAACTGGCACAGCAGACCTGCAGTCCACGGGTGAAGTTGAATTCTGGCCCGAGACCCGATCAATGCTAACGGGATGTGTGACAACTGGATTGAATCCACGGCAGCTCGAGAAGACGAGATTAAGAGAAGAAACCGCTGAAGAAGAACGGACAGTATGAAAGCTGGGTCTGTGTAAGGGCTGTAAGGGATCCTCAAATTCGTGTTATATTAACAATCTTAGGGCCCATTTATTTTAACAGGTTCAGTTTACTTATAGACTGCATTCGTTGGGGGCAAATTTACTTTAAAATTTCTAGCCTTAAGTCTTAATAATTTGGTAACACAGACCAAGCCTTTTTTTTTTTTTTTTTTTTTTTTAAAGATTATCCCCTCATCCTTCCCCTGCGTGTGGTAAATCCCCTCCAAACCAGCGTGTGCATGCATTATCAATAGACACAGATAAGCCCAGCAAACAACAGGGCATAAAGTGCTAATTCGCCCTCTTCTCTGATGGGCAGGCCAGTCCAACAATCCTGCAGCAGCCAAAAATGATCAGTCCCTTCCCCTGCAAGACGGCAGGGAGCGAAGGGAGCCGCTGCTGCTTCCCCAGCACTTCTGGTACAGCAAATTTCCTCTGCCTGTTTGATCCTACCGCACAGGAAAGCATTTGCTAGAGTCAGCGGGTGTTTTCCCAAGCCCCGTTAGCGCCAAGCAGGGGATGTCTGAGTCCAGTCCGTCACTCACTCTAGTTGCTGCCATCGCGGGAGCAGACTTTCGGTCTGTTTTGAGGAGACCACCATTCTGTGGCATCTCCCTTCAAGCAGTTACAGAATATATCAGAGCTTCCTGAATCACCCTGAAAACCCGTCTTCCTAAACGGCCGTCACAGTCTTTTTTTGACAACTTCCTAGCTCATTTATTTGGCATTTGACCACAGGTTTTGACAAATTATAGAAGTACTCTGAAAGCCATGATCCCCGGAGCAGCTAAAGAGGATTCACAGACTTTAATCACCTAACACGCCCTGTAAAAAACACCACGACTTGAAAAATAATCATATACGCTATGTGTATTGATGGTACGCGTACGTGCTGCACGATGGAACTAGACAAAATGCTGGGACCTCAGACAAGGCTACTCCACCCTGCTTTCCACTCTGCTCCGAACTCCTCGCTTGCACCACTCTCTGCAACACCCATCGCTCCCACAATTTTCCCAGTTCTCCATACCGTTCAATTCTGCCTTTGGCGAGATTTGTTTTTCCCATGTATACAGGATACGCCACAAGTGAAACCCAGTTTCACAGCGCAAAAATACTTCTGAGGAATAAATTTCCTATCAGAAGGTGCTTTTCATGGATTGCCATCACACTGTACAGAAGTGCAATTCTTCTCCCTGAATTTAGAAGATAGATACTGACATCGTGGAAAGGAGAGCAAGCTTACATCACAAAGCAGAAGTAAGTGCTTACACCCCTCGCTGAGGGGCGCAGAGGATAACCCGGGCTGACAACCAGTTGAAAAGTGTTTTCTGCTTACTAATGTATATACAATCTGAATGCCCGGTAAATGATGGGCCTGAGGAAACCTGTGACCTGGCAAATCGGAAACAGAACTTTAGAGGAAAAAAAAAATTGGAGCTCTTCCCTCTTCTGTCACTTTTGACATAAGGTGTACCTTCAAAGCCTTTGAAAGCCATTCAACCTCTTTATCTGCCATGGTTTTCATATCTGAAATGGAGATATTGGGCAGGATGGGTTTAATACTCTCAAGTCCGTCATGAGGAATTCACACACGACACTGTTTGTGAAAAGAACACATTGGTTTCAGTAGGGAATACTACGCAGAAATTCATAACGTAAATGACATTTTCTGGTTTCTCTCTGTAAGACATGCGGAAATCCACTAGCCGTACATGAAACTGAGCTTAAAATCCTGTGTCAGCCTTTCCCTGGTCTTCCTGAAATAATTAAAACCCACTTATTCCCTTCTCTTCTTCCTCTGATATGTGCAGAAAAGCCACATCCGTTGCTGAACCTGCCCTCAAAATGCAAACACTTCACAAATTTCAAAGCTTTGAGTCATGTGTTTCTCCGAGATGAAGGGGAGAGGGGCCAAGAACTGTAGTGGTGGGTGCGTACTGATCACCTACAGATTTAATAGAGACAAGTATTTTATCCCAAGTTATACAGAACTCAAGACTACAGCATGGCAAAGAAGCAATCACACAGCTCTAATGTATTTTAATTGCTTTTAAGGGGCACGCTTGTTACCGTCACTCCTCAAGAGCCTCGCTCAACCTTGCTCTCTCTGACAAAACTTTTCTCAGAAGCACTTAGGAGTTTTCAATTGCCATCTGTCACATAAAACACAAACAGTTTTGAGCAAACCTCCTGTTAATGGACTGAGCTGCCAGCTCGGAGCCTCACACCCTCCTGTGTGACCAAGCCCATGCTGCAATACTGGGGTGTGGGTAAACCAGACCCTGAATGAATACGTAGAAAGCATTGCTGTAGAAAGGTTAAGTCCTTGTATCCAATTCTTTCTTTCAGTAACAGTGCAATAGTATCAAAATGTCAAGAAAAAGAAGAACTAGCAAGATGCAAATGAAATTTCAGGCTTAAATTAAAGCATACTGTGAAAAGGCAAAGCTAGAAACACACATTTTCACCTGGAAAGCCACCTGCAAAAAATGAAAGGCTGGAGTGACTTTGAAGCAAACTTAAAGCAGTAGGAGTCCGACCCTGACGGAACGGTTACTCACCGCCCAGCGTCCCTGTGTCCAAGCCGGGGAAGAGGTCTGGGTTTAGAGACAGCACATCTGGAAGGACCAGCAGAGAACTCGCGGTCCTCATGGGCAGCCAAGGCAGGCTCTGAAACAGGGGTTGACCTGGCCACAGGAGAGATGGTAGGGTTGATCACTGCAAGAAAAGCCAGGCATTAACCCATTCGTGACCAAAACCAGTGGAATCGCCTGTTGATTTTGGCACAGCGCAGTCTGTATTTGCTAGGGAACGGAAGTCACTCTCACATCTGCAGTCCAGACCAAAAGCCTTGTGTGACCTGGGCAGTGGGGTAAGCCGGGCAAAGAGCTGAGAAGCCGACCTCACGGCGGACCTGCCTATCCAGAATCGTACCACCTGCCAGCCGAGCAGGGGGGAACGCGCTCCCACCTTTTGGCTCTTTAGCATCTCATTAGGGATCCCAAATGCAAGTTCGGAATGAAAGTTTTAGAAGCAACCGTAAAAGGAACAAAGTGGAGATACCGAATATTAAAATAGTAAAAATTGAACGCGCCAGGGACAAAACAGGTATGGCCATTGCTTGAAAGATCTAAACATGCTGCAAGTCAGTTAAAGGGAGAGAGGGGGGTTCCTCCTTCAGTATGCCACCCACCTCCCCACACATACACAGCAATCCGCCCAGCACTCATTGTATGCTGCACTCAGTGTAGCTATATTCCAACTGAAGACATCTACATGCAAAATTTTAACTGTGCAACTTCTTAACGTCCACCACTAAAATCATGAAGGGGAGTAAGATAGCTACAGGGGTTTTTTATACACACTGAAATCCCAATATTCGCAATATTTTGAATACAGTGAGGTTAAACCCCAGCATTTAACAAGCAATGAGGGGAGTTTTATATCAAAGTAACCACTTCCACTAGAGCTATCTTCAGCTGTTGAATGAGAAGTGTATTGGCAAGTCTTGTTTGAATATTCAAAGTGATCTGCAGAAGATCCCAGTATCACTAGAGACGATACATGAATAACAGTGGATAATATGATGTAATTACAGGGATTATCCCACCCCTGGGACAAAAAAAAAAAAAAAAAAAGTTAAATTCAAGCACTCTTTAATCTCTCTGGGACTGAGTGAACTCGATGATAACCGTATTTTGTTCAAAAGAATTACTCGTGCTAATTAAGAGATGAAGGTGGCAGTTCAGAATCTATTCCTGACTGTCATTTCAGATGTCACATCAATCTATTCCACTGAGAAAATAACAATCAAAATGCTCTCTCAGTCCCAGCAAGCCAATTTGTACTATAAAATCACTTTTACACAGCTGATTATTACAGTTTTCTTTTAGGTGCTCTAGTGAACCGAGATTGCCACTGTATTGAACAAAGGCAAAGATAAAAATATATCTTTACATGGACTGTGTACACCTATTAAGGTAAGACCACATGTTTTGAATGGCAATAGAATGTTCAAGAGCCAGATCATGAAATAGTAGTATGCATTTCAAAACATTTTAAATATGCAAAGGTACAAACGCAGGGCTGCATACCTAAATCCCAAGGCCTATTCATCTATACTCTTGGGCACCTAAATATTTTTGTGCACCCCTAAGATATTCAAAATAAGAAACATGCACAATTGCATGAAAGGATCATACTTCTTCCACTGACCTTTGGCTGCACCGTTTCCCATAGTGAAAAAGATGCATTCTAAAAACAGTTTGTGGAAACAGGCTGATATTTAATCGTGGCTTTATCCCCATAATTCACAAGGCAGGACTTGCATCCCCCGTATGCTCACGCTTAACTAGGAATGTGCTGCAAGAGCACAACGCTGAGCTGGTTAGACTGAACGCCGTTCAACACTTGGCAGCTGTTTTCGTCTTGAGTCATGCATGCAATACCCATTAGCAATAATGGTATTGATCCTTCAAGAGCAATGAGCAGGGAATTACAATAAGTTCCTGGATGAGCTCAGAGATCTGCTGCAGTCTTCTATTTAAATCCCTTCTGAAGACGACATACGAAAAGGTGCTTATTCAGTCATAAAAATTTCTAAATAAAACCAAAAATGGGAACTATTGACAAATATTTATCTGCATACCTAAAGTATAAAAACAATACAGCAGAAACAATATATCGATATAAATGCACTGCAAGCCAACGAGAGTACACAGGCAGTGTTGTTTACCTTACTTCTCCAGACCCTCCGCTACCTTTCTTTACGTCCTCTCAAATTCTCTGTGCAAGTCAATCCAGACTGTATGTGCGTAGCTGTTAGGGCTAGAAAATTCACACATCATTTCTTGGCCTTCTAGCATTTCTGTAGAATAAGCAATTATAAGTTACAGCAGTTTAGGCCGTTATGACACCTATTACTTGTGGCTGAAGTCCCTATTTACTTTAAATAGGGGATTGCATGAGAAAAATAGAATAAAATGCTATTACCAGGCAAAACATCCTGGGGGAAGGCAGTGGTATCCTGCCTAAGAAGCAGATGTCTTTAAGCTCCTGGCAGCTCCTACAAAGCCAGGCACATATAATTGAATGAATACTTCTGAATTACAGAGTTCATAAATTCTGCAAAAGGTCGTCTTTCAAACTCATAATGCCTGTAAGAAATAAAAAGACTAAAAACGTGTGCTTTTTAATTGTGTTCACAGGGTTCAAAGACTGGGTTTCAGGAGGTGCCATCCCTACAACAACATTTAGCAGACAGCCAGGATATTCTGAGAGGGGGAGGTTTGTGAGCTGGTAGATGTTTACAGCGAAGATAATCAAGCACAAGCAGGCTCCCCACAGAGGTTGCGGGGTCTTGGAGATATTCAACACCTGAACGGACAAGGCCCTAAGAAACCATGATTCTAAATAAAAGCCTTCCTGATGGACTAGATGAAATTATGAGGTCTGAGTAATGCATCAGGGGAAAAGAAAAAAAAAAAAAAAAGGATGAACTATAATAAAGGTCACAGTGCTAATAATCAAGACCCAATGCTTTAACATAGACAACAGAAAGGAAAAACTAAATTAAACGGACGTTCTCTTTACTTCTGTAGAAGTCAAAATAATTACAAGAAACACTATTCACCAAGAGTTAATGAAAATACTGGGTAATCTATGACAAGCTCTTGAATTCTAGCCACCCCCAGTGAAGTAGAAGACTGATGCAGTTGGTTTTTTTGTTAAGGGAAAAGTGTTATCTAAAGTTTTGGTTGCTTTTCTATAAAAATAATTCATCCACCTTGACAGATGTGATAGAAGTCCCATAGGAAGGCTATAAGACACAAGCAAGTCTGGTGGAACATTGATCCCGACTTTGTCAAAAATCAGACAGACAAAATCCTCAAAGCTGTCAAGAAAAAAAAAAAAAAAAAAAAACAAAACAAACAAACAAAAAAAAAAAAAAAAACAAAACCACCACCTCTTCCTGTGAGCTAAATTGTTTGTCAGTGGCAGGGGGCCGGGGGGATGGAGAAAGGCATTAGAATTTTTCTGACCAAGTGCATCCATTTTATCACCCCTGAAATGTCAAACAATCCAACTCCCGAAGGTATCTTTTCTGGCAGCTGTTAAAACAAAACAAACAAAAAACCACAAAGAAAGGAGCAGCTGCTTGAGTTATTACCAATCCATTTTCCCTTTCTTGACTCAAATCTAAAACATCGTCATTTTTCCACACATCACCTTCTCTCTCTTAAGCCACCACTTCAAGGACCAACAAGAGATTTTGCTTCTTTGTTGGTCTAATCGCATCTATCACATTTCAACAGCTTGTATCTTTGTACAGTTTAAAAGAAACTACCAAATAAGCACAAAATCTATTTGCACTGGCTCAAAACAATTATTTTAATTAGCACAGACCATTGGGATAAATATGGACAGCCATGGAAGCTGTGTGTGAAATAATAACAAACTACTTATTATTTGAGTGAAATAATAATAATGAATTTGATCACCATAAGGAGCATATGAGCAATCCTTTTCCCTCCTCAAGTTCCCTGGGTCATGTAAAAATTATTAAATATATGATTTACTAGACAGTATCTGTATATAATTACTTAACCACATAAAACGGCATCCCTGGTTTATGAGCAGTTAAACTGCTAATATTTGTTATCCCATTTCACGGTGGGGTTCAGTTTTGCTGCACATACAGATATGGAAGTTGCAGTGCAATGTTTCTGATATCTGCGTTGGTAAAAAAAAAAACAAACAAAACCAACAAAAAAAACAAAAACCAGAAACCACTCATACATTCAGCTTTTCAGCGTTAATATTCATGTTTGAGTTTAAAATTCACTCACCATAAATATTATCCATTGCCTGCTATGTCTACAATTATCCTGCCTGATAAATTAATTGGCTTTGAAGAAGACAAATTCAAAGAAATTGGTAAAGCAAATTCTACTTTGTCTTTTCCTTCCCCCCGTCCCCTCAAAATACTGACCTCCACTCGAGGATACTCACCTCTGACAACGATATTTTATAATTTATAACCTGCCTGGGGATGTGCTGATTTCATGATGTGGAAAGGGAAAATATCCTGAGGTGCTGAACATACAGAATAGGGTAATTAAATGATTTTATGTTCTAATTCTGACACAATAACACAACAGTTATCAGATAACATGATCTTTAAACCTGCTTGATCCTTAAAGCTACTAGTAAAGCTTTTTTTGAGTAGATTAAATCACTCCAAATTAAACCACTTCCTTACACAGGCATTGGTTTGGTATATCTCTGTATGACTGATCAGAAAGTAACAATCTTATTGATAACTATGGGTAGACTTTCCCAATTTTTGGCATCAAAATTTAACTCATAGAAGAGAGTTAAACTATTTCCTGGGAATCAGTGTGAACTACGCTGCTAAAAGTAGTGGTCAAAGAAAGGAAGACAGAGGATACCTCTAATTCCCACAAGAGCTATGGGACTTTGGGACGCGTTCATGTGGAATCACCTCTTTTAGGAAAAAAAAAAAAAAAATTTAAAAATATCTTTTATTTCTTCTTTCTATGCATATCATAGCCACACGATGGTCTGGGCAATGTTTTGAAGAGAGCAAGGTTGATTCATATTTACATCAGGTACCCAGAGACACAGGCGTTCGGACGCCTCTGCGCTCTTCCTTACCCAGCCTACACGACAGCAAAGCCCCGGCACGACGACTTCTCCCCAGGGAGAGGGGTGACCGCCGCCGGCGTCCCCGGCACCACGCACCCCTCGCACCCTGCTGCAAGCTCCTGCCCAACTGGACGCAGCACCCGCTTCTCATAGGCTATTTCCTCTGCACTAAAGACAGGTGTGAAGCCAGATTTATATATAATTTTTTCCTTTTTTGCACTCTTATTCTATGTTATATCTTCTAGTCTTTCGCTGCTTCACCCTCTGTGTTATGTTGCCTAATTATGTTGTCCTCATTAGTGCTTTTCTAGAGTGTACAGCAAAACCGATCAATTTCAATTAGCATTTCTGTACATTAGCATAATTTTTCTTCTCCAACAGAAAGTCCAGACTGCATTTCTAAGTCCAAACAAGTGCATCTGTCCACCTAAAGTCCAAGCAAGTCACCTTTTCTGACAGTCTGTGGTGAACGCAAAGACCTTCGGTAAGCAGAGAGTCATGCCTGTGCACGCTAGCAGCACTCTGGAAAGGCCTTCTGCAAGTGCACGATGTTAGACGTATGGCTAGTCCAGTAAATTATATCTTGACCTGAACTACTAGTTTGGAAGAAAAAAAAAAAAAGGGGGGGGGCGGGGAGAAGAAAGCATACATCCTTACTTGTGCGTGGAGGGGTTTAGTCTACAGGGCAGGTGAAGCTCAAAAAAGCTGAAAGAAACGGCAGGAGGCAAAGAAGCGAAGAGGAGCAGCACTCACCGCCTTCCCATCTGCGCAAGGGATCCCACCGGGATGGAGCTCAACATCACACAAAGCCTCGCTGTAATTACGGAGCGAGGGATTTCAGCAACAAACTCCTTGCTGGCTCAGAGGTCTCGCTGGACGGGGTAGTTGAGATGCATTGGATTTCTGCAGAGCCTTTGAACTAGAAAATTCTCTTTAAGAGGGGCCCGTGGGGAAGAGTTACCTGGCAGAGGAGCTCGATTAATATCAGTGCAGAAGCATACAGATGGCAATGATTCCACGAATCTCTTCCCCACCCCCAAAACTAAAGGATTTAAAGGGAAATTGCTTGTGATTGGCAAGAGTCTTCACAGAGCTACCTGCCCTGAAGTTCTCTCCTGAGTCTACCTCCGTGGGAGGGAATGGTCTCTGCTGCTGCTGCTGCTCAATACAACAAACTAAATACGTGTCTACATGGATCCCAATTAAGACTAAAACTTAAAAGGAAAATACCAGGGAAGCAAATAGCACACAGATGTTGCAAACTATTTTTGACGGGCTGCGGGAAGAACACCCGTCAGTGTTTGACAGAAATGGAACAAAAAAACTCTCTGGTCTAAAAGGCAAGGAAAACCAAAAAGGTAAGACTTACTCTCTTCTCTTCCTTTTGAGACCTGCCTGACACTAGCATAGGACAGAGACAACACAATAAAGCATTTTAAAGACTGCAGCTGGCAGCAAGTTTGTAGCCTATTTAATTGTCTGAACTAAACATTAGCTCTGTCTCCACGTTGTTAAATATGAATAATACCCTTCTGTACTTGTGAAGGATCTTTTGGGATCATCCTTCATAAACAACTCCTCCCCAAATGTTCAGTGATGCTCAGAGGACTGATGCAACCTATAGTGACAAATGGAAAGAGAAGATTAAGACTACTTAAAAGCAGGTGATAATACTCCTCTGCATGCAGTGCATTACCAAGCCTGTCTCTGGTATCTCTGTTGACTTCGAAAACAGCCATTAGAACAACCAGAATTTTAACCTACAGACATAACCTGAATCTAAATACGCACCAAGCGGGTGCGGTAACCAAGCGTTCCAGCAGCATGCGTGGTGCTGGGTTAACATCACCATCTTTTCCAGAGGCTTGAAATTTATGTACAGAAAACTTCTATACTAATAATATGTTTCTCTATGTTATTATTAGATTCAATGGATATTATTTTGAAGCAAAAATGTTTGCTTGTGCAAAACTGTCATGGCTTTGACACTGTTTTCCTTTGGTGTGTTAGGGTAAATACCAAATTCTAAAAGAGTGTGAGGTAATTACAATATTAAATAATTACTTATGTCTGCTTTCAATATATCTTTGCCTGTGACAGAACCTCTTTCAGATTTTAATTAATTCCACTTAACATTTAAGCATCTTATATATCTATAAACATGAGTTTAATTCAAAGTTGGTGTTTATTAGCAAGATAATTGTGCTTATTACTTAAGGGTAGTGCCTAGCTGGCATTCAGCCCAGATCAGACTTTTATCTCGATTGTATCTACAGAAAGATTTGGACTGATTTCCACAAAAGCAGATGTTTTACCAATTAGGAAGGACGGCACCCAAAACCCAAACCTACCCTCCAGCCGATTACAAGCCTTTTGAGCTGAAATGACCCCGCACAGAAACCAGGAGCTGTGGATCACAGCCAGACATTTCGCGCACGGCCGTGGAAGAGGACGGCCGTGGGTTTGACCAGGGGCCAGGGGAGATGCAGAGATTCAGTTCTCACAGCGAAGGGGCACTGCAGGCATGGAAAACGTAAAGAACCGATTTTGAAGTGATTAATACCAATTGTGGCTTTTTGTTTTCATAGGTAGAGACACAAATATATTTTTAAAAATTCACCATAAGCCAAAAGGCCAAAGGAATCGCACAGCCTACCTTGTCTATAAGCACATTTGGGCAGATTAAAATTAAAACAAAGTGCAACAAAACCTTTTTTTATTAACAAAGTGGTAATATAGTATTTCAGATAAGACACTGCACTGGGATTTTGATGAAATTCATTCATTTGGAACTTGTTTTAACATTGTTAAGAGCAAGTTTCAGAGGAAAATCCAGTTTAACATGCCAGACGACATCATCACATTTCCCATGTTGCATATACTGGAAGTGTTCAAGGTTCAAAATAAAGCATGCAATAATACCAGACCAGCTGCTATTGTGGTTCACAATAACTTAAATATCCACTGAAGTGCAATACTGTCTTGGAGAAGAAATCAAGCTTTCAAAGGGTATGTGGCAGATTACTACTAATAAATTCATTTCAGAAGAAAATATTCTAAAGTCTTTGTGTTATTGGGATGTTTTCAAAAGAACGGCCTATCATCTTACACAGCTATAACAAACCCCATAGTCTAATTTTCTACTTCCCACGATCTTCCAAGGAGCTTTCTGTAGATACTTTCTATGTATTGCGTTAGAAACTGGGTGCCTACATTCCTTAGGCCACTTTCACAGTAAATGCAGTTTTGAAGCAACAGTTCCAAACGCATCGGTATTTTTTAGAATTAACTGTTTGGAATTTTTATGCATAAGGTGGCATGGGAGGAGGGAAGGAAAGTTCACACATATCAAGAGTGGTTGGTTTGTAAACATGTGAAAGCCCTTAAATCCTATTTCTGAAAGGGTTGGTAGCCAACATGCCAGCTGGCTGGAGCTCTGCCTAGAACGGTTATTTCTTAATGAATTTTTAAGTGAAGGCCCTGAAAGACTCGAAAAATCATATGGAGTGCAGTGAATTTGGGGTTTTATCCAATGTCTATCAAAGTGTATCTACACAAGCACAGCAGAGATTGAGTAGCATACTTAAATGCCTGGCTTCCCCCCCACACACACCCTGAGTAGTTTCCATAACCAAAGAGCTATTAGATCACTACATTCTTTAAAGGCATATTTCACGTGTTTTGCTATCTTAAATATGTTGTTGCCTTGCACAAAGCAATCGTTGTTGGTAAATTTTGCCCTTTAGTATACTAGCTTGCATTATTCCCTGTAGAAGTGGCTTTAATTTGATCAACAGATGCAACATGGCACGTAAATCAGTGAACCATGCAGACCCAGAAGCGAATCCCAAAACTTCACCCTCTTTGCCTTCTTTCCTTTGCTAGCTGGTAGGAAAAGGCCATATTATTCCCTCAGAAGAAAAAAAAAAAACACCCCCCACCCCCCCCCCCAAAAAAAACAACCAACAAAAAAACCCTAACCCCCCCAAAAAAACAAAAAAAAAACCA
>JAVKLA010000036.1:23213047-23273871 GCA_034782735.1 Sagittarius serpentarius | reverse complement strand
CTCCACCCCCCCAAAAAAACCCAACAAAAAAACAAAACAAAAAACAAAACAAAAAAAACCCCCAAGAAACACCACACCAAAACCCAACCCCTGTTAATGTAATTTTCTTTCCATTATTTATTTTCATTTGTTACTCAGCTGCATATTGATAAAGGTCCACAGGGTCTGAGGAAAACTGACTTGCTGCCAGTTTGCCATGAATGTTAAGAACCATCTAGTTTTGAAATGAATCTTCCTTTCCCTCTTTAAGAATTAACTTCTGGTGATCAAATACATCCTTCAGTCTGGTCTATAAAAGGGGGGGGGGAATAAAGAAGTGCACTCATCCATAAAAGAACACTGAAAATTTTTCTTTGCAATTTGGTACCGTGATCAGACTGCCACAAAGCTGGACCTTCAGACAAGGAAAAACTCCTTGTACATGCAATGTTTTGTGACATGGGTTAACATGAATGGCAGATGTAACACCAGTTTCACCAAAAGGCTGCCTTGAAATGATATCTAAGATGGTATATGATCGTGACTGTGAGGAAAACCCCAACACAGATGAAATTTTCAGATGTGTCTCCCAAGGGATCGGCCCCTGTCGAAGACAGATCTCAACTGCAGAAATAGCTCCGTAAATCTTTATTGGCTCCTCATTCACCTGCATACCCTTTTGATCTCAGAACGTTTCCGACAAGACAGATCTCTGCGTTATACAGGCATCTGATTTGCTCTGTCTGCCGTGAGGATGTCAAAGATCAACCAGTCCCCAGAATTTTAAATAATTGTCTTTCTGGGTCAAGATCAAGGTGCACAAGTAGGGAAAATAAAGCCTGGTTGTTCCGTAGCTCAGCAGAGCTTTAAAAGAAAGGCTAAAGGACTGGGAAATCCCAGAGCTGCAAAAATTGCTGGAGGCTGGGAAAGCCCATGACTCTGCAGCGACAGGGTTTTTTTTTTATTTTTTATTAATGCCCTGAAGCCCTCATCTGTATCTTCTTGCAAACAGACTTATCTCCTTTTGCCTGCTCAAAAAGAGAGGTGTTAAGTCTTTCCATAAAAGCCAGGCAAAATTATAAAAAATTTAGTTGAAGAGCCCACATACATCTCACTTTTTCTGCTGCAAAGCTTGTCAGTAAGGAGTCAGGATAGTCACAAACATCGATAGTCACAGGCACTGAACGAATTAAGTGGTTCCTACATAAAGCTGCTGCCAGGGTCATCATTACGTTCTTTACCTTTGCCCTTCATAATTAGAGGTGTTTACATATTTTACCATCACCATACAAAATGCACTCGAAGGCGTTATATCCTTTTCAGAGAGACAAATATAACTAAATGTACGCATGCATGTACCCATGCACACAGGAAGTGGTCAGAAAGTCTAGTGTTTTCAATGGAAAACTTTAATTTCTGATCAAAACCAAACAAAATGAGAACTGAAATCGTAACGTCTCGGGATCAAGCACAGGAATAAGTTTCAGCTGAAAGCTTCTGTTTGCTTTTTTCGGACTAGGTGAAAAATTTACATTCCAGTTTCCAATGAACACCACAGAAGCAAGCAATTGAATTCAGCTTTCCAGTAAAACCAGTTTTCCTTGCAGAATCATGGTTTGCTCTGCCCGGCAGTTGCACGGAGCACGCGCAGATCCCTGTTCTCTGCTGAGCATCTCTGGGCCCGGCAGGGTGAACCAAAAGGTTCGTCAGGAGCATCTTCCCTCGCTCAGACAGAGCAATTCACAGCTAAACTGCCCAGCTAAGAGTGACAACTGAGAAGATAAAATGGAGAAATTACTCGGGTAGGGAACAGCTCAAAGCCCCTCAATGCTTTATCTAATGCCATGTTTAGAACGTATTACTCAGAAATGCAGACTAGTTATACAGCAAGCAATAGGCCCATATATAGTGTTTAAATGCCACCATATATTTTTGGAGAACAGACAAATTACGAGGGAAAAATATACCAGAGATTGCATTTAAATATTTTATGGTATAAAAGAAGCACGAAGTTGTTAATATTTCTCAGTGTTTATAACAATTCATAATTGGTAAGCTTAATAGTAATGCCAAGGAAAAGAAGTAGTAGTAAAGACAGAAAGGAACAATAGCGTTTCGATAAAGTCAGGGCTCACGTTAAAGTGTTCGCATTTAAAAGTTGATCCTCCGCTACCGTACTCCCACGACCAGGCCCTAACCACCTCCAGTGTTAGAAACACACGGAATGCCAGAGACTGAAGACTATTTGGTCACATTACAATGAAGACAGGCCATTTCTAAAATACATATCCTATGTTCATTTAAATTGATGTTACTTTGTTGAATGATGAAGACTGATATTAATGATTAAATCCGGAACGTAGCATAACGACTAGAACTGAGGAAACCCTCCCCCCAAAAATACCCGTGGAAAATACTAGAAAAGTGTTGCTATGAACTTTTTCAGTCAATAACCCTTCCTTACTGTAATGCGAGACATCAACAATCAGATTGAACATATAATTGACCTATTTATTTAAATAGATGCATATTAATCTGCAGTATTTGCAGGTGCATACATACCATTGATCATCCAACCACTTAACGGGCACCCGCTTAAACGCCGCATGACCTGGAGTTAATGCAGCCTGCTGCCTATTGCAACGTGCAAGTTTCTGCGAGCACTGCATACCAGTGGAGCTTAATTTCTGAAATATTTACAGATCGTACACTGGAAGATACCTATGCACAAGCTCAAATGAGCGTTCATTTACAACTGGCAATAAATAATAACTGAAATCTACCTCTGCAACATACTGTAGCCACTATATGCTATTAAAGACATACTTCCAGCCTTGTTTATCACTTTTATTTAACGTTGTCAGTCCTCAATTCAAAGAGCTGGTACCAACATACAATTGTTTGTCATTCTGAGAGTAAAACCTTTACTCGCGTTCACAAGACAGTCAGAACAATCGGTCAAGCGTTAGGTACAGCTAAACAGCAACTCAATTCGAGCCAGTTTTCCACTGATGAATGGCTTTATACAACATTTTCTCTTGCCCAGTATCTAACCCACGTGAAGAGTGTTGTACCAAGAATTTACGGATAAATTACTTATGCAGCTCGGTACAATATACCTTTGTTCCACATAATATATTTCACAGAAATTATTTCCCACAATGATTTACAGAGTTCTATAACGCAGCTATAGAGTTAAAATAATGGCAGAGTAAAAGAGAAATTAGAACCTATAACCACTGAAGAAATACGTTTTCAAAAGTGATTTGCAAATAGACAGTGAATCAACGAGGCAAAGAGACTAGAGGATACTTCTATAGGAAAAATAGCTAGGGAATGAAGAGCGGGGCATTTGACAAAGCATTGCACTCCTTTAGTGCCACTTGGATGGTCTGGCATCACCCACTGATCTCCAAATTATTCACTGTTGGATCCTCAGCAAAGTTATTAGTACCCGACTTTATTTCTGGGTTTGGGGTTTTGTGTTTGTTTGTTGTTTTTTTTTTGTTTTGGTTTGTTGGTTTTGTTTTGTTGTGGGTTTTTTTTCTACTCACCGCAGACATCCAGCCTGATTTACTTACACTAGTCAACAGAATTACTAGCCCGAGTACCACAGCGATGTGCTGCAATACAAGTGACTCCTGCCAGTGGCAGGGGTTACACCTGCAAGCTTGGCTCAAAATACACCTCACCTGCTTGCCCATGTGTTCTGGCCTGCATGCTTAATGCATGAGCACGTGCCCCTTTGCTTTTCAATATGCATTTTTCACTTGAGTAAATTACTAGTGGTTTTCTTCATGCACAGTAATGCAATTTGAATTACGCTTAGACTTCAAATTCACCCTAAGAAATCTGAAATAGTGTATAGTAATTGCATATTAAAGAGAGGAAGACGGGCAATGACAAAACTCAAATATTATAGGTACCAGAGCCTTAATAATGGTGATAAAAGGAGTAATACATATAGCAAAATTAATTTCAGTAAATCACATGTGCTTTACAGAATACCTTCACCAGATATGCAGCAAAGGCCAGTCAGAGAACATACTAAATTTCAAGGGAAACGTACTGAATATTATTGGACAATAACAGACTTAAGTGTACATCTTTATATTCCTAGCTACATTTAACAATAAATATTCATTCATTCACAGAGAGCAGAAAGTGCTGGGAATAATCATGCCATTTACAGACTGCAAAATACTTCCTAGTCACATTCATCAAGGCTACTTAGAAGTCACTTCCATAAGCAATGGAAAAATTGGTTCCCACGTCGTTGCTCAAAGCACCTGAAACCTGTGGGGCCACGCTGCTTTCCATTCAGATGTGCGAGAGGTGAAACCCCGACCCTACAAAACCAATGGCAAAACTGTCTTTGTCTTAACCTCTGCTGTGTTACAGAACATGGGTATAACTACATAACAGAGACTGGCCTGAGTCAATCTGATGGGCTGGAACAAGTTAGCCTCAATAATCCTCCTACAGAATAAAAATTTTTAAAAAAAGCTATGTAGCTTCAAGTCACTACAGTCCCTCAGGTTTTTTTTCAGCCAGAGCCGTAGTATGACAAAAAAAGCTTATGCAGGAACATATTCTTTTGGTTTTCATTCCAAAACAGTGCAGAAGTGGCTTTTACCTACAAAGCAAAATATTGGAGCTGTTAAAAACTTAAATAGTAAGCCTCTCACCCCATTTGGGACACATTTGCTGGGACTGTGAGAGATGCATCTATCGAGGACCTTGGATCTTCTTCTTCCTTTTTTTTTTTTTGGATATAAAAGAAGATACAGCTCCAGGGCACTAGAAGTCAACACTGTTAGGTGTTGTGCTTTCCAGTGGTCCTGAGAGCAGTAGTCCCAGTAGAGATTTTCAGAATTGAACAGTGATGTGACCTCTTGTGGGACAGGTCCGAGCTGGTGGAAAGTCAGGGAGATGGTCCCTGAACTCCAGAAATCACAGAAGGATGATTTAGTTAATGCATGTATTAAAGCTCTGTGCGTCTTAACCAGGATCCATTTGCTTTGGAGTCAACTTTCTATTGTGTTCAAGAGAAATGCAGGGAAGAGAAAATGTTAAACAGGGTAATCCCTATCAGAAGTGTGTAAAACTTTCCCCTGTGTGTCAAAGGCACTGAACTGTCAGCAGTCTAAAAATAATAAAGACACATCTCAGTTTCTGTAAAATCAGACTGACACAAAAACCCCTGGATATCAGTGTGAAAAAAAAAAAATACAATGTCAATCCACTTCTTCAATCAAAAGCAACAATCTAACAAGACAATTTGAGCTTCAGCACTGAAAATGATTGCTATGCATTCTTTAAATGTGTTCTGGAAGAAACTGAACCAAAGAGATTCTGTTCAAAACTACCATTTTCCTAACTGAAATTTCCATAAGTCCTCTATTATTTCAAAAGACAGCCAGCACAAAACAGCAATGGATCCTCCAGCTAAAGTTGCTCTTTTGATAAAGAAGAAAGCAAGAATGACTGCAATAGATGCAAATTAGAAAGACGTCTTCACAGGTCAGAATAACTTCTAGGGCCACCTACAATTTCCTCCATTATTTTTTTTTTTTTTTTAACAGCTATATCCTTTTAGACAGGGAGGGTATTTTTCACCTCAATGATAGCTGCTGAAGCATTGTCTGGCTGGTATTCCATAACTGATGGAGAAAGACAGGCATCACCAGAGGACGTTTCCTTCATTTATCAGCCAAGAAAGCCAAGGCAAATTAAGGCTCAAAAAGATGAGTCCCATTTTTAAACACTCAGTAAGGCCTCAATGATACCCAAGTAAGCCATGACCCTGCAGCTGCACCAATCTTAAAAATAACAAATATACTAAGAAAAACAGCAAGAGAAGACTAGCAATTTAGTAACACAGTGAGAGTTAAGGACACCAGGAGAAGCCTACTGATTTCCTGAGTTTTAGAGCAAGTCTTGCCTCAGAATAACGTGGGAGGCATTCAACAGGTACAGCTCCTGACGTTCTAGCGCTTCCCAAAGGGATTCAGCCTGCTCTTATGCGTTATATTGACCAGACACGGAGGGCACAAGCTACCCATTCCACCAAGCAGCCTCAGCTTCTCCTGGAAAAAAAAAGCATCGGTCTCGGCTGCTTCTCCCCGCTGAGCGGAGAAGCTCGAGCGTTGGGCGCTGTGACCTCTGCAGCGCCCGTCGCGCCAAACAGCCGCCTGCAAACAGGGCTCGTGAGCTCCCGTCTCTAAAGACATGGCGCTTTTCCCAAAGGTTGCAAGGGATTGCTAGGTACGTGTTATTATAACCTTTTAACTTATATGTGTAGAGGGAAAAACCTTAGGTTTCACTAACTGGCTTTGCGTGGTGAAACACCGCAAAGTACTGCCATGTGTAACGGGAGTAGCAGGTTGCAGCTTCAGCAATCCCCATGGCTGAACAAAGCTCAAGAATGAAAAAAAAATAAGGGAAGGGGGTGTTATTGATCGGGCAAGCTAAGACCTTTAAAACGAACACTTCCGCACTCGGTTAAAATTAGTACGAGCTGCTCAGAGCACGCGCATCCTTCAGCCCGCCTCCCCAGCGTTCAGCATGAATCGCAGAATAGCTCACAGGCTGAGGTGGCCGATAATTCAACTAGCCTGACCGAACTGAAAGTTGTATTTTATCTCAGTAATGCAGTGTTTTGGACTCTAGTCGTTTCCTTTGGCTGCTGAAGAGGAGCTTGTACATAACAACAAGATGAGTGGTCAAAACAGGAAAGTGATTTTTAACTGGATTGTGGAGAAAGCTGTAAAAATATTATAAAATTATATTAAAAATAACCAAAACAGCGAACTGCATAACTTTGAAAAGCCTTGCTGAGCCAGGACTGTGGTTTTAGCTTTAGCCTAGTAAAAGGCTAAAGGCCCCTCAAAGGGGCCACAGCATCAAGGGCTGACACGGAACCTGGTCTTGAGCCTAAGCCTTTGAAGTTGGACACAAAAGCTGTTCTGTTGCTTGAGTCACAGCCAATAAAATAGCAAACAAGTTAAAAACACACAGTATCATTTCTGTGGCTACACTCCAGTGGAAGAAATGGAAAATCCTGAATAAACTCTTCTCTGCCACATGCAGTATTGCTCCAGCCGTTACAAATCATTCTGTGTTCTGGCAAGAGGTAGGAAGTCAAATGAAAATTACACCAATGGTGCACTCCAGTTGATCAAATAAAGGGTATCTTTAATTGCTTTATCGCTAGAAGCGGGGATCAGCACAGCGGAGCAGAAAGCTTCGGTGTGCTTCATGTTGAAAACCCAGCTCCGCTGAAAGGTCAGCTCCTCTACACATACCATGTCAGCTCAAATATAGTTCAAGAAAAAAGCAACGAAAAAACATCCTGTCACTGTCTGCCTCTGTCAGAGATTTTTCTTTCGATGAAAAGTAATTTGAATGCCCTATACGTATTTATACCAGTATGTATGGTGAGAAACTTACTCATTTGATTATGTAATTCTCAAATTTAATTGTTTCACCCTGTAGTATTTTGAGGCCTAAAACATTTTGCGTTGTCAAGCTACACTGAAATAGTTTTAATGATGTATTTTTGACCATGAAAGGAATGGATTGCTTGTTTCCAGATGCGTTATCCAAAACATTAGGCAAGCGTATCCATGAAGCTTGAACCATTAAATTCAAAGTCCATTGAAAAACTAGTCCAAACATTTTTTTCATTTAAGATAAAAATATTGCATCGCCTAAAAAAGGTGCTTTAAATATACGTGTGTATATACATAAAATAAAAAAAATATTTTAAGTTATTTTAATTTCTGCTTTAGAATCCAGCGTGAATCAAACTCAAACTGGAAAACAAAAGCACTTTGTGCATTCAGACCCAGATTCAACAAGGTATATAAGCCCACGTTAAATAACCATTAGTCCAGTGGTTGTTGGAATTTACTTCTTCAGGTATGTCGGACATTACTACTTCAGGTAAAATAAATACGTGTAGCTGGAAAGCTTAAAATACGTTTAAAGTTAAGAATATGTATAAACGTCATGCTGAACTAAGACCTAGCTTACAGTTTGTATTCAAAATACAGCAAGGTTTAAATGGAAATATAAACCATTACTGAACTGCTATTCCCGGTTAAACTCAGTCTCATAGTTTAAGCCACAGGAATTGGTGGTGAGCTGCTCAGAGAGCTTTTCACACAGCTTTGTTATAAAACAATGCTGGAATCATGAATAAGCAAAACCTGTGGTGCTGTGGTGAGCAAACAGCAAAGATAGGATATTGCAGACATATCACTCTTGACAGGGCTAAGCAACAGGCGATACAGATAAGTGGGGTTGGAATAAAATATGATTAAACCAGTCTTTTCCATTACGTTTTGATTTAAGAGTACAAAGTGCAAACTATTCATCTTCTGTCTAGAGGCAGTAAATCAACTGATAAAGAAAAGTGAAAAGAAAGTGGGGTGCCAGGAAAAATCAAATCATCACGTGCTGGTAAATTGCTTATGGAAAAGAGGAAAATAGGATTAAATAACAATGCAGAAGTATTGACCTTAGGCATCATCAGGATTTATGCAAGGTTGGTACAGGCACAAAAATTAACGTCAACAACCAAGCACAAAAGGAGGGAAGAAAGGAGTAAATGCCAGTAGAGTCAAGGTATTATGGTGCAGAAGAGTTCATGTCAGCTCTGGGTCTAAGGCAGGTTCCCTGTTTATTTTTCTATGACATGCTGGCAGAGTCAAAAGTAGTGATGTGTTTTAAGGAGCCGCAGGAAAAGAGCCGCCGTGCTGCTGAAGTACTGCCGCTACGGGGGACGGCCATAGTGCTTCTGGGGTTAATGAGAAGAAAACGTACCAGCCACTTCTCTCTCTAGCTCTGTGGAGATGGTTATAACTAATGCGTATTTCCCTTTGCTAGTAGTTTGAAGGGCAGTAATTGTCATTCTCAAAGGTGGAATCCACCCCTCTAAGGGGGGTAAAGCCCAGGTAGGTATCACCCGGCAAGAGCAGACAACCTGCATGAACCCAGCATGCTTCCTAGTTCTCACTGGGTGAAAATAAGGGAGAAAGAAAAAGAAAAAAAAGCAAAACAAAACCAAAACAAAACAAAAAAACCCAAACTCCACCACACAACACATCTGTTTTGTTCAGTTGCAATTCCAAAACAAATACATAAATAAGCCAGTTTAATTTGGGACAGGAAACATTTTCTAATCCAAATCCTAAACCACAGTTTTTTCTTTCAAAGATTCTACTTTGTCAAGTTCAGTTGCACAGGATTTTGGTTTTATTTGTTGTATGACAGACAATCCATTCACAAAGCGCTTGCCAAATCTGCAAGTAGGTAAATTTTCCCCAGAAATGAATGATAACTAGAAGTGTTCCCATCTTTATCAGAAGACATGGCTGAGGAGCCTTTCAGGAAAAGCTTTCACATCCCCTTAGGAACTGTAGGAAGATCACCCACACAGTAGGCTTCCTTCCAGCTACTAGTGGATCCCAAAACAAAAAACTCCCAATGCTTTTTTAATTGCTTTTTCTCTTCCCAAGCTTCTGGGTTATGGGGTTGCACGTAGAACCCTGACTACATGCCAGCGGCCCTTACCATGTCCTAACTTCATCTGCTTTGCCTAAGCATGCACACCGATGAGCAGTTTGAGATGTATGTTGTCATCTCCAGCCTTATCATGGCACAAACAGCTGGTCCTGGGTCAGGGATTACCAAGTGCTCCCATCGCACTCATTATAGCAAAATTCATAGCGGCCCATACCCATCCTGGGGCATAAAGCCTCTTGAATTTGACAGACAGCCCTACCCAGTACCAAACACCCCTACCCAGTACCACTTCCATTTCTACGCTCGCAGAAAGCTTCTCCCTCTTCCTCCGAGAGTATTTATGAGAAAGAATTCAATTGAAAAGTCCAGATGCTGAAGATACACCACTATTATGTTCCCTCCTAAAAATAATGATTCCATTAAAACGTGCCGCTTCATACTGCAAATGTTCCTGCTTCACTTCTGCTTGCGTTGGGCTGCTGAATGCAGACAGCACGGCAGCAAAATGTAGCATATTTTAAACTTGTGGGATGAGAAAGTCTTAGTGTTTTAAATGAAATCATTATACTGAGGTTAGAATATAATGCTGAACTACTGCAGAACACAGTACGGAGCCTCCTGAGGAAGGATCAATGTGTCAGCCAGGAAGGGATGGAGTCATGAAACAGAATTGGCATTCTTTAGAGAAATAGCAAAGCAAAATGAGCTAGAAACAAGCTGAATGGGTGAAATGAAGGGGATAATCCTGCGTTTTTCACAAAAGCCTACAAGGAGATTAGTTGCCAGCACTAGCTATGTTCTTGCAGCATGATGGTTAAAAGGAATGTTCGAAAATAGTGGGCAATTATTTTTTTCTTCACCAATATTGTAGATCGGTAATAATAATAAAAATCCCCGTACTGCCACCACCACCGCTGCATGATTAACAATACTTTTTGCCCTTAGATTTTAACTACATTACAAGAGAATTATCTGAGAGACTCGGGTTGATGGGCTGAAGCAAGGGGGACAGGCAGGCAGGGTCACGCATCGGAACAGGCAGAGGAGACCCTGCCCTCCCGCACCGGCGCCGCACGCTGCTGACTAGGACACGTCGCGTCCCCGTCGCCAAAGGCACGGTCAGAAGAAGAGGTTCGCTACCGGACAGTTATGTTTCACGAAGGGCCATGGGAGCCGCGGTGCGTGGGCACCGAGGGCGCGGGGGCGAGTCCACGGCTGCCCCCCTGACTCGGCAGGGAAAGGGGCCTGATGGCAAGGGCAGGTCGTATACTTTGACTAATCCCTCAAGGCTGGATTTTCTCGCCTTGCCAGGCCACCTTATCTCTGAAAATAAGTGGGGCATAAAGTGATTCCCAGTCCAGGACCCTTTCCTAAGACAACATACAAAAAAGATCCTTAACTGACTGAATCGGACCATGAACTGTAAAGCTTGAGAGACGCTGCCTTGGGCACTGCTGCTGCCTGACACAAGATCTGATCTGCTCCTAACACCAAGAAGAGGACCCAGACACCATTGAGGGCCATCCGATTGCTTCGCTGTCCTCTGCACTCACTGGAGAAGGTAACGCATTTCTCTTCTGGTTGCATTTTGCAGCTGAGGTGAAATTTTTCTGAGATTGCAAGTCTGGGAAGGCAAGCAAGCCCCTTTCAGGTTTATAAATCCAATGTCATTTGCACACTAGGTCTGTGGAAAGAAGTATTACTCCTTGCTGTTTCAGCTGATGTCAGCAGTTACAGCAGATAGGAAGAGAGAGAGGAGGAAAGAAATAGAAAGTATAAGCATATCTGAGCCTTTTTGATTTAACTTAAATCTCCACTTCTACTGGAGGAAACAGTATTAGGGTGGATATGGAAGTAGCTGCACTGGATCTTAGTTTGAAGGGGTTCTTTGCTCCTCACAAAGCCAATTACACAGAAGAAATTAATCAGTTCCAACAAACTGCAGTCTACCTGAAGAGGCGGGTCCTGGTTCATGGCTGGAGCATTGACCAAGGACTGTCACCCGCAGAGGTACAGGCAGAGTCGGGTATTAACAACCATAGCACCTTTAAAAACCCAGCTCACACTGTAGGCATTTATACAGAAGAGCTTCTACATATTACTTTACTTTTCAGCAGTGCTTAGACTATAATCTGTGTTATTTCCAGATTCGTTATTTTTACCATATGGTTTCCTTGCACAAATGGGCCAAAACCGAAGCTCTGCATACGGAAGAGCCGTACAGCTCCTCTTCCTCAAAGCATCTTTCCTGAAGATGAGTAGGCAGGAATAAGGAGAGCGATAGTCCTACTGCTCCATTTCCCCACCTAATGTCTGCTCAGAAATGCCTCCAAAAACCCTTCTAGAAGTATCCTCCTTACCCTAATAGGATTGCAGCATCCCCAGGCAAGCTAGCCCTTATGGCGTACATCGTAGTTAATCCTAACGCATCAACCAAATGCTAAACTAGATTTACAAGCCTGAAGAGCAAACTAAGGTTGTAACATGGTTGGAAAGGGAGGTGCAACCACAGGCGCTTTGCAGCAAAGATTTGTCGCAGAAGCTTGACTGAGAGTTCTCTCAGCTTTTCAAGGGAGAGAAGCAATAGCTGCTGCTAACTGGAGCCCCCCGCACCGTAACCAGCACCCTGCACAGCATGGGCAGCACCCATACCCACGCAAGCGCAAGTCTGAACACGGGTGAGTCTGCACAGATAGGCGCCTACGTTTGCACTGTGTGTTATCAAACCAGTGTGAAGTAGCAGAGCATTATTTTCAGTGATGAAATTACGGTTTTGGGCAATGAATAGAGCTTTAAGTATTTTTTCCCCCTTTCTGTATCAAGAAACTTCTGGCTGAATAATCCTGTCCTAAAGCACAGTTTGTGGTGTACTTGGCATTAATTCTGCAGGCGCGTTGCCTGGAGTATTCCATCAGGCTGCTCCATTACACAGTAACTGAATGCTGACACCTACTGACACACAAACCCCTCAGACTGCAACGCTGCAGAAACCCGGCTGATGCACATCATGCACGCAATTCAGCTTTTCCCTCAGCAGCATGAGCGGTAAGGACGGGACCGTGAATCTTCCCAAAGGGGCTAGAACATCTGCAGTATTCCAGCAACTTAAAGAGCAGAGTTTTTACTGAGTTTGTAAAGAAAATACGTGTATACGCATTGAAGTCACACACAGCGTTACTCACATCAGTATTTGCAAGCCAGTTCCGTAGCAGGCAGGGAAACCTGAGGAAACATGGTGATTCGGCTACTGCGGTCACTCAAAGGTGCAGAAGCTTGACATAATGATGTCATTTAGGCCGCTCAGATTGTGTCACACTGCTGCTTCCAAGCATGCTGATCCCCAGCCTCCAGGCTGCATTTGAAACGGGAGCCCATTGCAAGCAGAACTGAGCCAGAGGAGATCAGCATCATAAAGTGATGCATTCCAGTGAAATATTTACCTTGAAATGAGAACATAGTAATGTAGTGTTTTATATGTTCTTTCAGGAAAAAAGCATATTCTTCCATTATTTATGTATCCAAAGATAAGTAATAGTGAAATACATTAACTTATTATCATCAGTCTGTACTTGAGCAAAACATCTGTTGATCTCAGTCCATACTCCAGCAACTACAGAAAGGTTTTGCTGAATCAAGTCTTAGTAAAAACCAAAACCAATTTCCAATATTAGTGATTTACTGAGTTGGGGCCATTTTCACCATACTGCGCTATCTAAAGAAATGCAGATTTACACAAAAGCGTATACAAAGACAAAGAAAAATGGGTTAGAAAGAAGTTTTGACTAGACTCAACGACCTAATTTTCAGAGATCGGTTAGGGGCAGATAAACACAGCATGTGTTACTTATTTGTTCACAGGATATACTCTTAACCATTTGGTGAGCTAACAGGCTCCGTTAGCCATGGAAGGAAATACCAATCTTCTGCAAGTATACTCAGAAACACAGGTGTAACTTTATCACACCTGTGCTTTAAAAGAGGAATTGCTCCTCAGCCCACCATCACTTTTCTGTTGAGATTTGTGCATGGGACCCCGCGGGTTTCAGCAGAGGAGAGGCACAACGGGGTATGGCCGTGAGTGCCGTAAGGAGACGATGAACTGCTTCATTATAATACTTTATTACATTTGTGAAAGTGCTTCCACAATGAGCGCTATTAAGAATGGTTGTCATTCCTACATTTCAACAGTCATCAGAAGCAGGAGGATCCGAGCAACGCAAACAAATAGAACTGTATTAACAAGGCTGCCCTGGCTTAAATTACCTTCTGTTGTCAGTAGGGTGCTGGAGCCTTTATCTCAGCTGCGTGTGAAAAGCAAGTACACTAAAGTCACTGACTGACTGCTTCCCATTTCCTTTATGTAGTGGCCCAACAATGCCAATTCAAAGTAATACCAATAAATTATTAGTATAGGAGCACAGAATTGACTGTTAACTCTTTATCCATTTTGGCTGTAATAGAGTATTGCTGTGGGAGAAAAAAACCTGCTATAACACAAAATAATTGACTATAATAATTATTTCACATTTCTGTACAAGTGTACAAGAAAACTTCTTCAGCTGTTATATGGGGTTTTGCTATTATTACTGTAAGCTGCAAACTCTGACACAGAAACAGACACAAATTCCTCTTTTTCCTTTCTCGAAATAGAACAGGGAAAAAGCCCTCTCTGTTCTCCAACACCTCCTTAGCAGATGGCGGTGAAGCTAAACACCTCCCACACCCAGCTGGAAGGTCTGTGACAGGAAAATTCCTCCCCCGGGTCCAGTTTAAAAAGAAACCTGCAGAGCAAAGCGGGGAGGTGGCAAGAGCCCCCGCGGGGATGCCCCTGGCACTGCCACCACCTCTCCATTTCCCTATGAGCCTCCTTCGACTTTAACAGCTCTAGATCAAGCCTTTTCCTTCTCAGCTGACTTCTAAACTCAAGAAAGCTCCAAGATCTGCTCTACTTTCCCTTCTGCCCCCACCTCAATCAGCCCATTTCAGTTCCCGCTCTGCCCCGGCACAGGCAGTGGGCATCGCCCCTTTCCCTCTTCCCCTTCCATCCGGCTTTGTCCTTCATGGAAAGGACTAAACATGTCTGCAGCCGCTCAGAATCATGAGCTTTTCTACAGCGAGACAATAATGTTTTCCATATAGTGAGCAGAAAATTGAAATAAAAAAAGCTTCAGTTTCTTCGTTCTGCTCTATAAACTCCCACTTGCAATGGAAGAACAAAAGAGAACACGGAACCGGCGCCTGCCCATACTGCTGCCCGTCCAGAGGCTGCTGCCCAGAAAGACGACACAACCTAGGGTACAGCCTGATGAGAAATCCTGTACTACTGTGGCTAAAATTCCTATACTAACTGCGTTTAAAAAAACAAAACCAAAACACCCTTATCAGCAATTAAAGTTTCAGCCATCAGGTCAAGTGAATACACAACATCTACCCCTAAAAATTAATCCAATATGCAAAGCAGTGTCATTTGAGACTTTCGGGTTGACCATACTAAGCCATCAGTAGGTACTGCATGTAAAGTAATGCACAGAATGAACGACTGGTCTAGACCACTGGCCTGGACATATTGACATCCTACTAAAGCTCAGTTGTCTTTTGCTGGGAGTTTTCCTGTATCTTCCTGAAATGATGTTAAAGCAATAGCTGCTGGCTCTGACCTCCACATGATCAAGAGAAGACCGCATTCAAGCACTTCAGGAATATTCTACACTCTGTAAAGCACAAAGGTTTTTAAACAGATTATAGCACCTGGTTTTGGTAATAATTATCCATTAATATGTTATCCCCTAACATTTGTTGCTACTGTGTAAGAGGAATTCTGCTATGATCAATAATTAGAAATCAATTACAAAGCTTTGTGCGCAACAGAAGATTACTCTCGTGACTTGGGTGCCTCTATTACCAACATGTGTAAGGGTGGTAATCTATCTTAATAATTCTTAAATTATGCATGAATGTAAAAGTGCCTATGGCATTATTCAATTCCTATTTAAATCCAAGGAAAGCTGCCTGTTTAAATTATAAAGTCCTATTTCTCCTGAAATGCACTTTGATGTGATTCTGTGCAAATACATGTTAGCCATAAAACAATCTCCTTTTTGAAACAGGTAGCCTAGTAATGCTGCTCATTGATTCAGGCTATGAAACCATTTCTGCTTTTATTTTTCCCAAGATGTGATTTATAATTTGTCCTTTTCTTTTATTAATAAATTCCAAGGAACAGGGAGTGTATTGGCAGGCCCCTTTCTCAAGAGCGACCACAGGTCTGCAATGATGGACGCTAACGTGATGGTTTCGTATTTCAACCTTGCGTTCAGCCTGGGACTATTGACTCACTCCTCGAGGCATACATCAAGTTTTTCTCACTTCCATGGTCTGCTTCATTCTTAATTTCTCGTTAGAGAAAGTTTAGTGGTGAAGTACTGAGCAATGTCCATTTGGTCGCAGAGATTTCAGCCACCCCCACCCACCCCCTTTTTTAGTTGAAAACCTGGTCTGAATACAGATTCCTGGTGAAGCCTCTGGCTCGAGTCGTGACAGCTATCACCATAAAGCGCTAGGTGGTGATGTCATTTTTGCCTTATTTTCCGCTGCGTATATGGGAGTTTCTATGGTCTATTAGAGAAAATTCAGGGCTTCTTTTCCCAGTGAATTCATACATTTTCAGAAGTTTGGGGTGTTTTTTTTTCCCTACATCTGTAATACAACAACCTCACCACACTGTAATTCTAAGATATTGGAGTTAGAGCTAACTAGTCCTCAGACTCCAATAAAAAAAACGAAAAATAGTGTTCAGGTTCACTTTTCAGTAATATAGACTGTTTTCAGAGTGGTTGTTTTGAATCCAAGTACAACACAATTTCTGAAGAAAAGTGTCTCACGAGACCAAATTTAAATACAACATGAGCTGGTACAAGACCAATAAAGTTTCTTCTTCCCACAAAATGATCAGTCACATAAAGAAAGCTGAAGCATGTAACACTGCCTACCATTAAGAAACACAGACTGCATCACTGAATAACCACACCTGTAAGGCAGAGAGGTGTTCCGGTAAGAAAACAGATCACAGGCTGACAAAACACTTCACAAATCTCAGTGAGTTTGCTTAAACTATACACCATTTTTGGGGGGCACCATTTTTCCCACAGAAGAGGGGAAACAACATTGGCTGTCCCTGCTACATCCCAGCTGAGACAGCAGCCTGTCTGCGAGCGCCCGAGCGGTGTCACCTCCCGAACTATTTAACGTAAAGAAAACATAATCACATCTTTCCCTGTGCTGTGCAAAAATACAGAGAGCACACGGAATTCGTTGAGACTTATGTTTAACATTCTTCACAAAAAGCATCATTGCAGGAATGTGTATCTTGAAACCAGTACTAGCACCCAATAAATCAGACAAAATTGAAAACATGCAAAGAATTTAAAGAAGTTAAAAACAAAACAGAACAGAGGAGCACCGGAGGTCATGAGCAGAACCACAGGACACGGCCTCGGCTTATTTGAAATGTGCACATCACAAGAAATGAAATTTATAGAGAAAACACAGGGCTCAATCTACCAACAGAATTAATGCATCAATAGCTCAAAACGACCCCACCATCAATGGCATAAGGTTGTGTGCGAGGCAGGTGAAGGCTTCCGAGGCCAGAGATGAAGGCCAGGTAAGAAGGACCAGTTCTAGCCCTAGTACATCCTCAGATGCTCACAAAGATGACGCAAGAGAAAGTGCCAAGAGGTGAGTAGATGCGGCCACTGGTGGCATTGGCTGGCTGAGGAGAGGAGAGGCTGGGAGGAAAAGGTCCTGCGGTGCACAGAACCAGGGTTCTACCAACACCAGCAGCATCTCTGGCAACAGGTTGATTTTAGAAGTTCTCTTTTACTATTAAGGAATGCTCTCACATTATTAGCTGTATGCAATTCATGAAATACAAGGCAGGTGCAAAGAGACAGAGATCATAAACTAGTAAAAAAAAAATATTCTGAGAGGACGAAAGAAACTAGTTGTTTATGTGAGAGAAGAATAAAGTATCAGCTTGGATTCCGCACTCCAGTGAGGAAATACTGGACACATATTTCAGCTACTTCCATAAATTATTTAACATAATTATTGCAATGTTAATGATAATGATGTTTAAGCAAACATTTGTGGTTTAGCTTGATATTCTTAATATTTTTTAAACTGGGTTTTATCTGCATTGCTAATTTAAATGGAATGAAAAAACAGAAGTAAGGTCTATGCATCTTTTCCGAGTCAGTATATATACACAACCTTGTTGGAAACTGGATTTAAGGATTAGAAATAGCAAGTGTGGTTTTTGTCTGAACCATTTTCCCAGGGCTCCATCCACACCGTTTTCCCAGAAGCACCTCATTCATACTGACTTTTAGACGTGTCATGTTTGTTAAATGTGGAGTGGCAGCGTGCAGGGAACCTGGACAATTTTGGAGAAGCCAAATCATTTTTTTTCTTGTTCTAAATTATTTTGAACTCTAATTCGAGATTAAAAAAAAACAAAAGCCAAAGAAACTGTGTCACATCTATTTAAATAAGATATTTAATTTGGTTCAAAGTTACTTTTCTAACAAAACAAAAGAGAATATATTTCCTTGTCCCATTTGCAAACTTCAGCACCCACAAATTTCTGTAGACGCAGAGAAAATGGAAAGCAACATACAGTAACCTTCCCCGTTCAGCAGCTGTGACTGGGAGGGTCAGTCCAGGTTAGCGACCGGTGAATACAGCCCGTGTGATTACAAGGGTCAGTCCAGCTTAATAAAATCCTTCTTTGCTTTTCCTTTGAGACCCACGTTTCAGTGCAGACAAGCAAGCATCCCCTTCTCCTTAATAGAAAGTGAAGGGAGCTTTCGCTTTCCCCGTACCAGCTTTCCTCAACACTTCCAGCAGCTCTTTGATACAAGGTCCTATGTGACTGACTCACAAAGCATTAATTCCTTTATTTCTACTTTGGTGCAGACAAAAAAGGGATAGAGAATCATCTCGTTGAATTATTCAAAGTAATTTTTAAATGTTTTTTTCATGTGCTTTTTCTTACAAAGGATACTGAAAATGAAAACGTCTACCAGGCTGCTTACCTGTCTAAATTACTCTTCACACCTTCTCAGCCACCTTTACTTATCTATATTGTTTCTGAGAAAAACCTGTTTGTTTACTGACATCTATGACTGTGATAAAATGTGATTGAAAGCTTGGTATGTCAGATAGAAAGCGGTTATCACAGCTTGATTTTGAGCTTGGGATTATACTATATAATAACCTCTCCAAACAACAAACCTGTAAAATGAATTTATGAACGGCCTTCACTAGATCTGAGGATAAGCTTCTGGTAATAGAAAAGAGTATATGAGCTGATGGATAGCCTCATCATTGATGAGGGTTAGATACATTTATGCTGCACTGGGAATTTCATGGATCAGAAGAAGTCCCTTTACACTAATTAAACGTCATAGATAAATGTCTTCAATTTTCAAATCATTTATTCTTCTTTCCGTTCAATTTCAAACCAGGGGAATTGAACTGATCGAGTCTAGAAGCACATTAATATTTACTATATAAAAAGCACATTAATATTTAGTATATAATTGCCTATGGGAGTGGGAGAAACCACTAGACATCATTTCTGAGCAGCAACACCCTCTTCGACCTCCCATCTGTATCCACGTCCATGCTCCTGCCCAAAGACAACCTGGAGCTGTGCACTAGAAGGAGCCATCAGCGAACTGTATACTGTGATAATAATTTTGCGTTCCACTAGCTGCAAATTCAGTCCATCATTACTTACCTCAAATTGCTGAAAATAGAATGAATTTGAAATTTGTTCAATAAGCTAACCAACTGCAGGGCAGGCTCAAGATCTGCACAGTATTTAAGCTAATCCTTGTGGTCGTGCAAAGGGTTTTTTTATTGTTTGGTTTCTGCTGTCCAATGAATGCATACCTCTGAGCCCCTCATAATTTTACAAGCAACTTGGGTTGTTCTGATATTTTTTCGGTTTCACTGTCAATTACAGCCAGTTCTCCTGTTATGACATTATAAAGAAGCAAGCAGGGGGAAAAAAAAAAAAATCTAAACACCACCGCAGCTGTAAGCAACTAAGGCATTTCAGTCCATTTAATTTCAAATTTTGCTTTTCCTTAAATACAGGGATTAATTTTTCAATAAGTGTCCAAACTGGCAAAGATTCGTCTTTTCCATGAATCTGTACAAGATTGTTTGACACTTGATTGTCATCATCTTCTGCATAATTTTTTCCACTACCCTTTTCTGATTCCAGCTTTTGTGTACTATAATAAATACCACCTCTAGGTGCTTTTCAAAGTAAATAAACATATAATCACATATAATACTTTTAAACTTCAGAATGAAGTCTACATTAAACATCAACTGGTTAGGAAACCGATTGGAAAGCGCTATGTTCCCATCTACCTTTTCAAACACGCGGTACGTGAGCAAGCCCACCAGGGCCAGGCAGTGACGACGGACCAGCCACGGGTGAGCGGGCACCTACGCTGCCAGAATGAGCTGCTGTCGCATAAAATTAGGATGTTGTACAGGAACCAAGAACACAGGTAAGAAAGGAGTTTAAACATTCATAGCTATCATCATCTAAACAACTCATACCAGCAGCCTGATGGCCCACCTTGCCTCAGAAGGCTCAGGAGAGAATAGTCACTAAAGCTGCTAATTCAAAATGCCAAGTATAAGAGGAATTGAGCAATTAAGCCTATGTAGTATGAAGGAAAAAAACCCACATATTTTATCTTCAGCAAGTAATGGAAAACTACGATTCTTCTCTGGGCTCTTTCCACTGATGACTCAGCCATCAGATTGCATATGCTGATCCCATAACTTGATACATCATCTCCTTTGGACGTAAGGAGAAAGCAGGAGTCTATTTTTTAAAGGGGAAAAAAACCCCCACAATTTCACAGCAACAGTGGTTTCTTTACAACCTTATTAGCAGCTTAATACTGTACAAGAATACAAAAACGTATGGAGCCTTCGCACCTTTGTAGCTGCGACAGTCAAAGACACAGCGAGGGGAAGTCTGCAGGAAAAGGCAGCATGCTTTGTTAGACCAGTTGATGCAGCTGGATAAAGAGGTAAGTCTTCAAGCACCCAAGGCTTCTGTGGTTTTGTTGGTTTTTTTTCTTACCTAATAAAATGTACTACCCACCGCTCTACTTTGCTTAAGAATATATAAGTGAAGAAGTGAAATCCAAGCCTTTGATAGATCACTTCTGCATGACGTCCAAAGGCTCTCACAAAATTCTGGAGTGATGGAAATTTCAGCCTTATTTTAAAATGGATACATTCCTCTACACTGAATAATAAAACAGAAGTTTAGACTGGAAAACAAAGAGTTAATTTGTGTAAGGAATGTCTTAATATAATATAGTACAGCAAATGGATTAAACTTATGAAAGTATGGAAGATGTCTTAGAACTGAGCTATTGAGGAATCAAGCTGGTATCCAAAAGCCGTACAACTGGATACAAATAGTAAAAGTAACAACCTAAGAAATTTTTTTTTTCATTTTCAAATTATCTGTGTGCTTCCTATAATAATTCAAATTCAAGAGACTTCCAAATGACATGTTCATCTGCCATATATTCAGACAACTTTTATACTATTTTAATCATAAGAACAAAGGTATGCAAAAGCAATTGAAATACCTATTTCAAAGGCTCAGGCATTACTTTTTTAATTGATAGAGAAAAAAGTTCCACTATATAAATCATCCTTATCCATTGTGGGCAATTTCACCAAGTTTGCATTCTCTGATAAAAGAAGGATTCAGACTTCTCAGCTGCTCCATCAGAGACAATACTAAGCCTACCATTTATTGCTTTTCAGTATTTTGAAACTTACGTGCGATTATCTTGCAGGTGGCTCTGATAGCTGAAGTTTTGTGCACCTAGTATCACCACAAAAATGCCCACGATACTCGTCGAAGTTCAAACTCTAAACTTCACATCCAGAGGCCAAATCCACCACTTCATACCCAGACCCAGAAGTTCAAACTTCTCATTTAAAGCTCTGTGACCATCACTGATGACAAAGTCAGAAGGTGCCTGAACATCCCCTGTCCAGTTGTCTATCCTCCCCAGTGGGCAGCCCGTCTGCAAGGAAGGAAACACACCTTCTCCACCCAGGCATCTCTTTTTGTAGTTAATGGAAGAGGATCACAGGTAGGGTGTAGTAAAAGGCTGCCAAAAAAAAAAACCAACAAAGGGAGCAAAGAGCTCTCCATGTCCATGGAGGAAAGGGTACGAAAAACATCCGACTATGCACTGTGCAAAGTACTCCAACTGTAAGGACAGTCAGGCTCTGGAGGAACAAGGGTTACAACCCATCGCTGGAGGGGGCTTTTTTTGTTGGTTGGTTTAAGAAGCAGCTGTACAATTATCAGTTAGGAGCAGTTTTAGTGTAATTATAGCAAAAGGGTAAGTTACAAAAAGCTTCTAACAAAGTGACCAGCCAAATATTTTTTTGAAGGAAAAGAAAACCCACAGACCATAATAAGAGTGGGCATAATGAAGTACATCTGTGAAATAAGATATTACTTATCTCTCTGTGCTTTTCCTGCTACAGCTAAACATTTTAATGAGGCTGCAGTAACCGCCTAGTGCTGTCTTCTACCCGCAGCTCCCCCAAAGCTGACATACAGAATTACCAAATCTACGTGCGAGGCTTTCCCTCATCTTTCTCAAGACTTTGATGTCTGAGAACTACTAGAAGTCCATAAAATATGAAGTTAAATAAACTAAATTACTTTTAAGGGACCTTGAGAGTCTTATTTTCTTGATGCTGTGATTATGAAATAATTTAATACGTTAGTTGATATTTTTACTGTTCTTCCACACTGCAATACTATGCTATGTGAATGCAGTATCGTTCCTGACTATGGAAACTCATTTTTCTTGAAACAAGGAGGAAAAAGTTCACCCAGCCACAAGCAGGGACAACAGACTTCTTCCACGGGTTTAGTCTTTAGATACCCAGAACAGGAGCCAGACGTGTGCTGGAGAGCAAGACACCCGTGTAATGAGCAGAAACTGTCCTGTGTTTCCAAATGGCACCAGAGTCCCCGCAGCCTTCGAGTCTGGTCCTCTCCAGGGAGCTGGGCAATGCAGGAAAGAGGAAGGACTTGTCTCGGCATCGGCACCAAGCGCATGCTCAGACCTGTGTGACAGCTGGCCGGACTGGCTTAGGAAAAGAGAAAGTCACCGTTGTTTGGTGCCCAAAGCCCAGCCTTCACCGAGCACTGGAATATCTCTGCCCCACAGCCCAAGTCCCAGTGTCCAGATCAGACTGACCAAGGCCTTCCTGAGGGCATGGAGAAGCAGAGCTTGAGGCACACAAGGACCTCTGAGGTTGAAGGAGAAGCTACTTCAGCAATTCAGGCGGCAGCTGAGTGGGATTTTCATAACCACAACTTTGCACACATGCATAAATGCCACCAAAAATCCTTTCCTCATCTATGCTTTATATTCCATCCCTCATTTTTCCCAGCTGCAAAATCAGGTTAACTTTTCCAGTGCCTTGCAAGGGTACTGTGAGGATAGCTATGATACCACAGATACATTAGTGAATTACTTTCTTAATAAGATGCTCAGATATGACATTAATAAGATCTGACATCCCGTGGAGAACAATAGTGATGCTCCAGAATTTTAAAAAGGGAGCCATGAAGCCTTGAGCAAACTCAAAACTTCTGTGAAAGCTTAACTACCCTGTTCTTTAAGACTCTAAGAGTTGCGATCTCCTGGGACAAATTTGCATACTGCTCCCGTACGGGAGCTGAAAGGTCTAGCAGGAGGTCATCCAGACCATCTCCGCTGTACTCCAACAAGAAACAAACCATCTTGAAATTCGACAGTGAAAGATATTTCACAGGCTCTCTACGCAACTACAAATGTGCTCAACACAATGAAAGCCATGAACTCAAACCTTCTGTGAAGTTTTCCTTGGGCCCTAAATAAAATTTATCATCATAAATAATACTTCAGGATTATTTGACAACAGGAAAGCATTTACGTTTGTACACAAGAGAATGAGTGCATTCAAGCGGTCATGGTTGACTGAACAAAATAGCCTCCAGTTAGGTATGTAATTAATACTCTTATTACTCTGATGAATCAGCTTCTCTTATCCAAAGCCCACACACCCTTCACCATCATTTTATTCTGCAGAGCAGGCCACGCAGTTTGGATGGCATTTTCAAAGTGCACTCACCCACAATTTTGAAATTAGATCCAAATAATTCACACACTTTTTTTTTTTTTCTCCCACCTAGAGCAGAGTTTCATAAACAACTGTGAAACATGAATGTTGAGTACTTTCCATTTGCCTGCAGAGGCCAGGCTGCCATCTAACATGGGCATTTCCAATACACGAGCCATTCTTCAAACTTTTCATTGCCAAGGACGAGTCAAGATGCCTGCAGGTGCAGCTGGAAAGGCAGAGGAGCCTGCACGAACCCTCCTACTGATTTCTGAAGTTACTCAGCAAAACAGAAGTAAAAACTTTTCTCAGACCAGACGTGAGACTAAGAAAATATTCCAGTCCATGTCCTAGGAGGAAGGAAAGGGCGTACTGGAGATGAGGGGTAGGAGGAACCCGTGCAGCAGAGGCTGGTGAATCAGGAGTCAGAAGCCGCAGGACAACGAAGCACACGCAGCATGAGCGAAGGCAGGAGAGCAGTGGAGGAAAAGGAGATGGATCGTTGCAGGTAATCAAAGAAGAGCAAGAGAAAAATACAGCATCCCTTCTCCTGTTCTCTCACTAAAAGTAGCTAAAAAATACTGTGAAAATACCTGCATAAATTTTGCAATAAAGTATTTGCTGTGGTTACTAAAGCCATCAGACATTACTAGGTCAGCGAGGACAGAGAAAGAGCTGTCGGTTTGCTATGTTGTCCAAATTCCAAAAGTATTTTAGAAAAACTACGCTACAGTGAAAATTTCCAAACACCTTAAACAGTTTCCTTAGGAGTAGCCATAGTAAACATCACTTTGCTGCCTAACAACCTCCTGATAAGTTACATTTATATAGCAAGTCTCAAGTGGACACTAGCAACCCAGTGGTTTTCTGCTCTTTCCTTCCTCCAATCCTGATTTAAGAACCTTTTTCACAGACAGCAGATACTTGCATTTATATTAAGGTCATAAAAAAAAAAAAAAAGAAGTATGTGCTTTAAAGTTAGTCTGTCTCTGGCTTAGCTAAGTCTCTTCACAAATACGTTGCACCACGGAGCACCTTCTCCGAAGGTGCCTACAAAGCCTCATCACCAGCCCGGCAGGAGCCTGGTTACAAGGGCAGCTGCACACAGATGGAGTGACTGAAGTACCAAGTCTTGACGTGTTTTATGAGTTAATTTGGTGTTATTTAGTGCACCGCACAGCAGCACTAAATCTTCACATCCTTTTTACTGCTTTAAGTAATGCTTTAACTTCCTGGTAACCACACAAGTTGGTGCTAAACCTTTTATATTTATTTTCTTATAATACACAGGGGAGCTGCAGAGTACTTTCTTTGCTAGAGGACGAGTGATCCAATCTAAGTTATGAAGCTCTATTTTTTCAAGGCACTTTTCCCAATCAAGTATAGATAAGGCTACAAGAAATAAGGAAAAAATAAAGATCAACCCCCCCAAATCATTAAGTGTTTTCTCTTTAGAGATGGCTGTCATATTTGACAACCAGATTAACACCTTTTCCATGAAGCATACAGCATCCCTAGTCACCCAACATGAATAGAAACTGGGGGAGAAGCAGAGTAACTCCTGGAGCTTCCCCTGCCCTTTCCCTTTTCCAAAAATACCAAGATAATTTCCTCCTAAAATTCTGTAGTCTCCTTAAGTAAACTCTAAACTTTCAGAGGTACATGAATTAGTTTATGATAATCACTCGGTAAGGAAATAAGTCACAGTAGGTGTTACTTCAGATGGTCTAATCAGAACACCGAATACCAAATGGTATAACTACATAACATAACTTAAGTCAGTCATTAAGATGTACTCCTAATAAATGACACAAATCAAGGTAACGCTCGATGAATCACAGAAAATGTTCTCAAGTGTGAACTAGCAAAATCTATAAATACTACAAAACATCTCCGGCACTTAAGTATGCTGTTGGAAGTGTTTCCTTAGCCAGGGAATATTGGATAGACTGACTAACAGGTGGACACAAAGATCCATCAAGTTCTTTATCAGCTGTCAACCCGTGAATAGCAGGCAGCTAATACAGCGCTCAAGGGAGTATTCTGTCCATCTCTTCTTAATAAAATTACATGATGATGCTCTGAGTCTAGCCTTTTTAATTTTTAACTCCACTGTTCGACAGTATAACTAAAGTTTATCCTGGAAAAACCCACAGTTTACAGACTGCAAGAAACTCACAATATGACTGGCATTAGTTCCATCAGACATACTATAAGAGAGTCTTTTCTTTTCCCTTTTTTAATTTATTATCAGGAGTTATTACGCTTGAATAATCTTAATAGAACAATCTCATTGTTCTATTGCTAGCAATGAAACTGGATTATTGTTGGTCAGTAACATCAGTCTTGCATTGGGGAAAATGCATATTGATTAAATTCTACTTTTATCCGAGAAACCACAGGCTCCTGCATCACCTACCGTACATCCTGCATTTAACATATGTGGATTTTTTACTCCACAGGAGGTTACTGTTAAAAAAAGAGAAAAGTGGGTAAGTATCTCCTACTATACAGGGACAACAATGAAAAAGGATAACATGGCTGCATTTTGCTCCTTTTACCCACTTTGAGTGCAGGTGGCATTCCTATAGCCCCAGTCCCCTGCGAGAGGCGAGGTGTCCTTTGCTCAACATTCGCTTGATGTTTCTCCCAATTCTGCCTCAGATCTCCATTCCCTGACATGGTACAATCAACACAAACATAGGGTACCAAAAAAAAAAAAAAAAAAAAAAAAAGTATCTTCAACTAATCTTTCAAAAGATTTTGAAAATACTTCTGTCTCTAAAAAGTAATTGAAAGTACCCGTTTGGGACAAGTTCAGCCTGAACCAGTACGGTAACAGTGATTTCCCCAGGAGCTTCCTCTCCTTTCGGTTTTAAAATAGTTCAACATAAACTCATAGAAATCCAAACCGAGAGCAACAGAATGCTGATTTTTTTTTTTTTTAAATGAGATGAATTAAAAAAAAAAAAAGCTTCTAAATGCAACCCTTCCTTTTTGCACTTGTGACTGCTTGTTGAAATGAAAGAAAATGCCGATATCTAAACAACTGATTAATATAATTTCAAAAAAAAAAAAAAAAATCACTTAACCCCTCAGAATTACAGTGCAGGTGGCAGAACCCTGGCAAAATTCAGTCCTAAGGCCTCAAGACATACATTTGGAGCTTCTGTTTTAAGCTCCTCTATGTTTGGTTTTCTTAGCATTTGGGAATTAAAAAAAAAAAAAAAAACAACAACCAACCAACCAAAAAAACCACCACCCGAAACAAACAAGCAAAAGAATGAAACCAACAATTGCAAGTGGTGACATTTTTCTGTCGCTTCAGATATTAATAGTGTATTTTAACAGTTAAAATATGCCAAGCCAGAAAAAAATGGCAAGTATAAAGTGTGTCCATGTATGTAAAACACCTTAGAAAAGCCTTCCAAGCAGCTTCTTTTGCAGCCATTAGGCTCCTGCAGATGAGATATTCTCCTATTAAAGTAACAAGAAGTACTGATATTTTAAATTTTCCCTTCAAGCCCGTCCTACCATCACCTGGAGCCCGTGGCCACGGAGGTTTGCCGACGGGCGGTAGCGGCCGTGGGAGCACCTCTCCCTGCTCGGCCAGGTTCAGGAGTATTTAACATTTGCTCTTTGATTTGAGATGCAAATCCCATCCAACGCGATTCTCCTTTTTCTGACTGAGTGAACATTATTTTTATAAGCATAAAAAAAAAAGACATAACTAATTTACTGGAGCTCATCCTGTGCTACCAAGAAGACTGAGCTATAAGAAAATGCATTAAATGGGTTTATCGGAGCTTAGCAGAAGTTAAGCAAACTTAAGAATTTAAGCCACTACTAGACTCCTAGAGGATATCTAGCGATAAAAACAGCAACACCAAAACCAAACCAGTCTTCTCCAAAAACGCAGGCCTTGCCTGGTGCCTTGGGGTGGTTGGGCGGCAGACGGCGGTGCCCGGGACGTTAATTGCCGGCTCCCGGCTCCGGCGGCTTGGCTGCCCTCACCCGGGCCCCGTTTCAGCCCCTGCTCCGAGGGGCTGCTGCTGGCACAGGGTCACCCCTCCTCCGCGGAGGGGACATCACCGCACACTGGGCCTCTGTCCTTGCGTACAGCGCGGCCTTAGCCCGGCGGCTGCCCTCCTGATGCGGCGTCAAAGCGCGCTGCCGAAGGACGGTTTCTGTGACGCCTTGCTATGCCACTAAGATTGTTTAGTAACTTAAATGCCTTTAAGTGCTTGTTTAAATATCAGAGTCAAGCACGCTATGAAGAAATACGCATTTATTGAGCGCAATTTAAGGGATGTAGTAGCCACATACGTTCAAAGAAAAAAAGCAATTAAAACATCTTTTAACCGAACAGCTAAATGATTTTTTTTTTTTTTTTTTGCCTAGTAGGCAGCACCAGACATAGATTTCCTAGTCAAAGTGCTATATATGTATAAAAGAAACTTTTACCCTTCTTTTTATAGTCTTTCATTCTTATTTCCGTAGTACTTTTAGAAGACTGGGTGGAGGAACACTATGGTGCTACCAAACTTATAAATAGTTATTGAAAATACGTACAATTACACAAAAATTACTTGGGGAGATTCATAATGCTTGTGAAACATTTATGAAGAAAATATTCACAAATTTTAAGTTCCAGGAACAGAGAAAACAAGCTGCATTTTTAAAAAAAAGAAATCCCATGTCTGCTAACACCGCAGTTATATCGGCGAAGAAAAGCAGTATACTCACACACGTGTTTGTTTTGTGCTACGGAACCAAAGGCTATTTCGCAAACTTTCAGACCTCACACAGAGAGCAGGTCCCATCTCGCGCGGCTCCCGAGACGCCGCCGAGGCCCGACTGAGCCGCCGCCGCGGCGGCGTGACCGGCCCCGCTGCACCCTCACGCGGGGAGAAAAGGATCGATACGGTCTCCCCTGGTAACTGCAGGGAAAAGTTTGGGAAAGCAGGATCTAAGTAGGTCAGAGCAGGAGTTAAAACTCTGCAGGGAGCGTAGTTTCACCTAACCGCGTCTCCAGCGTTCTCCGAGGCAGAGCAAACACATTTTTTCGTTTCCATCCTGTTTCTTCATTGTTCCCCCGATTCTCCTTTCGTTTGCGAACGTTTTCCGGGCTGGCACCCGGGCTGGGGAGCAGAAGGGAGCACCTGTGCCTTTGCGAGGCTTTCTGTGGCTGGACGTTCTCCCAGCAGCTCGCGGCTGCGCGGCACCGAGCGGCAGCACCCTGCAAACGCCGGAGATGCCGGCCCAAGGCGGCTGCTCCCGGGGGCTGCGCGCACCCCTTCCCGGGGAGGGAACGGGTCGCGGTGCCAACCGCTGCCCCCGGAGAGGCGATGCCGCCCTGGCACGAGGTCTTCCCGTGCAGGGGACCCAACTGCAGGACCCAAGCCCGCAGCCCCCCCCAGTCACAGCATCTTCCTCTCTCTGCAGAGCTTCGAGCAAGGAGGGCGAGACACGAGGCCGCGGCAGCGCGGCCCGTCGTACAACCGTGCTGCTGCCAGACAGGGCGGCCGCTTGTGCGGCTTCATCAGCTCCAGCCACAGCCTCGACGCTGGCATTACGTATCCAAAGAGGTGCGGAAAATAACTCGGGCGCTGAAGCGATGACAAAGCACGCAAACCGGTGTTTGAAATAGGACAAAAACAGCCACACAAACCTGAAGCGTTACTTTTACAACAAAAATGTGTCAAGGTGTACTGCTCAGCAAATTAGCTTGCTTTAGGGAGGTTATTAACTCAACCTAGTTTTAACAAAATAATGCCACAAGAGGCGAATACAAAAATAGCTACTTTGAGGACCACAGAGGTATCCCAGCGATTCATGTGAACAGCTTTAAAGACAGTAACCTTTAACCAAGTTGAATGCATTTGCTTTGATTCAGAACCCTAAATCAGTATGGAGAAAAGAGACTACCAATTTTTTTTTTCAGCTTTACCCAGAGAAAGCTAAAGTGAATATTTTTAAAATCTACATTAATTACAGGCCAAAAATATGCATATAAAAATGTCTTCTAAAGAATCTGGAACTGTTCAGAGGTAAATAACGTGATAAAACAGAGTGCTTCTGATTAGTTTTAATTAGAAATCTGCAGTATATTTCCATTAATAATTTAAAGTTATCTTGAAAGACACCAAATTCTTGGGGGGGGGGGGGGCGGGGGAGAGGGAGGGGAGGAGGGAGTATTTCACTCTGCATTTACTCTGCCCTCTCTTCTCAGCAACAAAGATACCCGACTAAAGGATATTTTCGCTGAATCGCCTATTACACAATGCTCAGGCGTTTCTCAGATGAGAGCGCAGAACATGCACAACAGCAGGCACACCGCTGAGATTCTTGAGATGCAATGTTGAATAATTTAGTTTAGGAAGATGTATATCTAATTCTAGTCTAAAATTAAGAGAAACATGAAGTGATGCTACATGGGCAAACTCAGTCCTACAACAGTATTTAATTCTGGCAATTAGCAAGGCCCAGTGTAGATAGGCTCAAATCAGTCCTAGGATTCAAAGCATCAGTTGTTACGTTAGCAAACCCTAAGAGAGGAAAGGTGTAAAGTTAAGTAATCATTCTCATCCAGTTATGCAAATACGAAGATTTAAAAGAGCATGGGCTTGGATGATACATGCAATAACCATGCTAGGGATAATCACCATGAGAATCACTGTGCCTACGTCCTCATAGCCGTCACGCCACCAAACCTCACGTTGCTCACGAAGGCTGACAGAGCACACGTGGTAGCAAGTCTCCAGGAGACTTACGCTCGCAGGTCGTAAGGAGACGGAATGAAAAGGGAAGACCTTCCACATGGGATAGCAATGCCCACCTGCTGGCAAAGCGCTAGCTGAAGACTCGGTTCCCTCATACAGGCTTGTTTATGAGCCCATATTTACATGGGCCTGAAAATCCCACTCGAGAACAGACCACAGAATTTCTTCACATGCCCGTTGAGGGGTGGGTTCACAAAAGCCAGTGCAGTGTGTAAATTGGCGTTGTTGCCTAAGCCATGTATGGAAAAATGCTTTTTAATATCGCTATTAATATAACTGCACAGGTGCAATTCCTCCGTTAAGTCTTTTTAATATCGTGAGATGTCATATCAAAACCTAGTGGTTTAATTTGTCCATAGGAAATCCCAACCTATTACCAACAACCATTACAGTATTTTGCCTTGTCTTTCAACAGTAGCATCTCCATGTCAGTTGTAGAGGCTGAATATACATTAGAGTCGTGATTAGAGAGACAGCGTGGATTAGAAACAAATCCTCTAATCAATCCCAATTACCAGATACTAATGCAATTCACAGAGCAGTTTTGGTGAACACCAACTGGACTTCTTTAAGGTGAAATTAAATTAGTAGCTTCATTCCAGAAGTGCTAAAAAATAGATTCCTTTGGACCATATTAAAGCATCCAGATAAACTGCAAGTGCATATGACCCCAACCAGCTCTTGGTCCTTCTGACAAGCTTTGAACTACATCTGTAGCTTGGTCCTGGGGCCAAATTACGTAGTCTGCAGAAAAGCTCTATTTGGCATGCAGTGTGGATACTTACTCCTGAATTTAATCTACTGATCCTCCACTGTGCTGAGTGACCCACTCATGGAGATGCAGCCAAAGTTTGCCAAAAAAAGCCCCAACCCCGTAATCAATAGTCAGAGCTTCCCAGTGCAGCAGAAGTCACCAGCGGCAGGTCTGGGTCTCCTCGAGTCCTCGGTTCTCGCTGTGTTTGTGACGGGACTTCAGACCTACCCTCAGCTACATCAGCTTCGAGGCAGAGGAGCGAAGCAGGGGCGCGGGCAGCTGCGGGCTGCCGAGGGGTGCTTGTCCCTGAGCAGACGAGCTATCTGCATGAAACATTGAGACAGCGAGTGCCAAAAGCACCCCGACCCCCTTTACGTGAGGGGATGCAAATGCTGGGGGTTATTGCATTCGTAACCTGGAGGACTCGCCCCTGCCAGAGCACGGTACCCGTTACAGACGGGCAGGTTTTCACAGCTGGCAGACGCACGTTCATCCTTCTGACCGAGAGCGTCTCTGCAGTTCATCCCCAGCGTGACCAGAGCAGGCTGCTGCAGGGAGATCCACCCAGAGTTACGCTCACGTGTCATCCAGAAACAGCAGCTGCCATAAAACACGCCTCCAGCTTTGCAAAGAGGGCAATATTGACACAGACATCCATGTTTTGGAGATTTGTGATGAATGCCTGTGCATCTCCGACCTCAAAGGGTTTAGTTAATTCCCTGTGCAGCGTGGGTACGAGAGCCGTTCTCCCCCGTCCCTCCCTGCCGCTGGGACCTGCAGAACCACCAGGGGTGGTCTGCTCCGAATTGCCCTGTAGCTTTCAAAAGCATCTTTTTTTTTTTTTTTTTTGGTCTCCCCCCCCCCCCCCCCTTTTTTTCTTTCAAACGGTCGGAACCCCGATGAGTAGAACACCTCGTTTCCAGTCCCGCAGTACAGGGGCAAGGGAGGGACAGGGTTACAGCGCCTCAGTTACATTTCAGAGCTCTTGCTGGTTTTGCTTTTTCTTTTAACTGTCCAAAGATGCCATCCACAAGCAGAGAACCATTTTAGGAAGGATGTGTATATAAACCTACCTAAGCAAGTGAAATACAGATTCATATGGAATCTGTTAAAAAAACCTAGCTATTTAAGCCAAAAGTAAAGGTTATTTACCTGCCCACCATACCACCCACCAATAGGGAATTAAGCTATGAGGGCAGAAAATCATATATAATTTCCCCAAATTAAAATGCAGTTTCATGGAAGGCTTCGGAGCATCTGCAGACAGAAACCTCCACGTGAGCACTGGTTTGGTGCCAGAAGAACATTAACTCTGTGCCAGGCCCTTCATTGCAATCAGTAGCTTAAAATTATCTCCAACTTACAGAAGGTAATTGAACATGAAAACAGGATCTTGAAATCTAAATAGGGCAAAATGTATTCCTGTTGGGCAGGCTGCAGTCAAGGCAGTTCTTCTCTGACATTTTCTCAAGTAAACTACCAGTTCGTCCCTCTCTCGCCTCTGAAGTTTAGCTCACAGGCTATGTTAAAACACAAGTAAAATGTCTTGTCCACCTTCCATGAGACATCTCTAAAAATAAGAATTCTTTGAAATTATTTATAGAAGCCTAAGGGTCAACTGCCAGTCAATTCTTCTTTATTACAGTGGTTTCTGACCTTTCCTGTCATTTTACAATTTCCATACTTAAATAAATCTAAATATTTTCCTAATTACTACTTGCAACAGGAATTTCATGATTAGTTGGATAATTGCTTTAAAATATGCAATTAAATTTTCATAATGTATTCATTACTCTCTTAATATAGTATTCTTGAAACATAACAATTTTCCATTGAGAATATATTTCTATATTAATTTCCATATGACAGTTTTAAACACTAGATTAATATACTTCCTACTTACTATATATATATAAAAATCCTTTTCCATTAGATCTGAACGAGTAATTTGCAATCAATAACTTGATGCATGTTCTTCCCCCCCTGCCCCTTGAAATTATCCTTACATGGTAGAAATTATCCTTGTTCATCACTGAAGTTAATTCAAATTTCATCTGCAAGTCTTGAAAACTAAATTATGAATAGTTCAAAATATTCAAGATGTAATCTAGCTACCTTATAAAATTATTTCTAATAATAGAGTAATGGAAAAGCCACAATCTTGTATTCAAAACAGTTGAGAAATTAAAATTTTGTCAATAAAAGCTGCTAAGCAATTAGCAGCTCTTAGAATTAACCTATCTTGCTAGCCTTAAAAAAAAACCAAACAAAACAGGAGTTCAAGAAGATAGCTTTGAAACTTGTTGGCCTATCCCATTTTTTCCAATGTACAGAATACAGCAGAAAAAACCATATTAGATTTAAAGTTAAAAGATGGAACTGCGAGATGGGTGCCTATCTGACCAGAAATGACCACAGTATTCTTGCTTTTGTTTTGTTTCTGAGATAAGAAACAATGAGTGAAACTCAACTAGTCTTCAAAATTTTCGGTTTCCCCGTGAGTAATAAAAAACCCCACACATACGGGATTCACAAATCCCATTTGTAAAGGATTTTCACCGGAAAACAGAACTTTATAAAGTTAGTACTTTGGATAAGAACAACTCACAAAAATGCCAGTTTTTCCATGAAAAAATGCATTGGAAAGCATATTTTCATCTACTTCACTGTCACAAAAAAGCAGCGTACTTCAAGCATCGTTACTCTCCTGGTAACAGGTTGCAGCACCTACAGCGGTGGGGATCACTTAACTTCATGCACTGGGCAACGTACAGTGGGAAAATTGTCAGTATTGCCTAAAGCGGGGTCAAGATTTAATACACCATCCAGAAGATAGTTTTAAGACCTGCGTAATGCCTGGAACTGTAAAACTCTGCACCAAGTCCAAACAAGCCTGGAGGCAGAGAACGTGCTTTACGGCACAAACACCAGACCCTACCTGCTTTTATAACTTACTGTGTCATTTCAAGCTACATCTAAATTAGGCAGTGTCAACAGTCTGTAAAAAGAAGCCACATAAAAAGGATTCAGGCAAAACAACCAACATACCCACTAGGTAATAAAAATCAGTATTAATTTTGGAGTCTCCAAGACAAGTAATACTGGAAATACTGTCATGGAAGTTATGCAGAAATACATAGGCTTTTGGTCATTGGTCCTAAGTATTGCTGAACAGGTTGGTCAACTGGCTTAATACAATTGCAGTAACATCGGTGTTGTAATGGTGATGCTATAAATTATTGCCAGAATTTTCCATATATCAAAAGTACATTTTTATTACTGGAAAAAAAATACAGATCGCGTAGATATCTCTGCTTCTTTTGAAGGTCCTGTATTAAACCTGGAATACCATCTTTACCATGAGTAAAGCATAGTGTCACATTTTGGTGTTGTGAGTCTCCTGCCACATCTGAGAGTTTGCTGGACCGGAACTTTAACTTGGTAGAAAAAGAAACCCAAGAGGTGCTGGAACCCACAGCAGGAGAATGTGTGCTTATGATCAAGCTGCATACGCCTGTCACTGGACTAGCTCAAGCACTTTGTGATTTCCAGTGCCGTTTTCTTCATTTTTAGGTTAAGATCTGAAAAATCATGACCATTTTTGTGCTTTTCAGCTCCCCTTACAGAACTTCCTTACGAAGCCTGGAAGGGCTGTTGTTACAGACGCTTCCAACCAGCCCATGGCTTTGACTTCTCCGGTCCGGCCTGCTGAGGGTGGCGGAGCAATTAATTAGCCTTTGTCCCTCAGCTCAGCTACCACTACGTGTCTGACTTTCTCAGGAAACTACACAGAAAACTACACAGCTGTAAAGACGTGGGCGAGGGAATACGAAGAGACAGGAGAAAGCAATTTTCCATACCCCATAAATACCACAAACGCTCATAACTGTACATCAGATTCCTTTATCAGACCACTTTGTCAAAATATTCTACCTTTAGGTAAAATCCACAGGCTGCCCTCCTCGTTCAGCCAGCACTGAAGGGTGAACTGACACGGAGAGAAGGGAAGAGAAGCAGGAGGATCCGACCGCTCTCTCTCAACCAGCCGGAGCATCTCAGGAGCAAAGCTCTGAATTCTTGAGGGTCTGCGCAGGGGCTGCACCACTTGGGCATTAGGTGCTCAGGAGACCTGCGGCACAGGGGCTCCTCCGCACACAACTGCGAGTCCCCCCTGCCAGTCGCTCACCCCTCCTACGACAGCGGGACCAGATACTCCTCACCGTATTGCGTTCTATCACAGTCGACCCTGAAGAGTTGCAAATGACATTTTCTACAGGCAACAGAATTTGCCACAGGGTGGTGACCATGTAGTACATGGTGTACTGAGATAGCAGTGATTTCTTTTGGTCAAACAAAGCGATGATTTTATTCAAGCGTCACATAACTTGTCAAGAATTTATGGGTATCTCCCCTAGGGAAAACATTTCTCCACTGCCTCCTTTTCTTAAAGTACAAGATGTCTGATCCAAAGCTGGGGGGTGGGGAGGGGGGCAGAAGATTATTTTTTGCTGCCTTCAGTTTTCTATATTCATGTTTTAGATAATCTAGGAAAATATCTTTACGAGTAACAGCTCTGTTTTTCAAAGCATGGCACTTGGAAGCTACAATGTTCTGCAATACAGAAAATATATGAAGAAATGTTCATAATACACAAAAAATCGATTTGGATTTTTCAAACTGGTCAGATTTACACTCTTTTGATGACACAATGACTAAAGAAAATCTATACTATTTCCCATTTTAGTAATCCTATTACATCACTCCTCCTCAGAAATAGCAGAGTATTCGGACCAGGACACGTCGGATCCCATGATTTATTAGGAGTAAGCATGCAAAGGAACAGAACCGTAAGCCGTTAGCTTTTGTGTAATATATAATTGAAAACACTTTAACAGAGCTCTGTAATTCAGAAGATTTATTTTGCAGAGAGGCAGAAAAGTTATTGACAAAGCATTAATAAAGCAGAGTCACAAGATGAATAAATGTACAAAGTCCTGAAGATCTGGACCTGCAGACTGAGTACAGAGCAGATTTTCCAGAGTGCTCAGCATCCACCCAGTTCTGTTCTTAGCGGAGTCAACAGAGGAATACTCAGTGTCTACAACCCAGAGCACTTGCTCAAATAAACCTGTAGTTAATTTTAAGACTAATACAAATTATATATAATCCCAAGAGATTTACCACCATCTTCAATAAGAACTTAAGAGACTTCCAAAAATAAAAGTACGTACGTCTTTGTGGAAGTCTCCTGACTTAACTCCTTTTATACATCCACATTTGCTATAGGCTTAACTCATTTTTCTTAGTTTTAGAAGCAGAGGCTTGTCTTAGCTGCACTTAACAAATAGATTTCCCTTTTTGTTTTCCAGCTGACATATGTTGCGCTCCAGCAAGTCAAATCAGGTTATATTAGTGGTCAAACTAAATAAAATAACACAGTAAGGCTGGCTGATGCAACACAGTGTGAAGTGGTTTCATGGGTTGGACTTGATAGGATTAACTCGATGAGCGACAGCAGGCATCGCAAGAACCATGCAGGGAAAAAGGGCGGGGGGGGGATATAGGAGGCAACCGTTCCTGGCCAATTAAATATAGAATTGTTCAACTTGCTTTTGTAGATTTGCCCTCATTTTTCTAACCCCTCCTTCCCTTCCCCAACCAAATCAGCCTAAGCAGACATTTCCTCATATTTCTTCTACAGATCTCAATATGTTTCCCTAACTCACTAAGTTACTGTATACGTGACGAGTAAACGCAAGATCTCTCTGTTTAGGCGTGGCAAAATAGAGACCGCACGTACCTACATGCTGTATAAAAGTGGATGTTGAAGGAGAATGAACTTGCTAACCTGCTTAAATGGCTACTAAAATTAAATTCTTCAAGTACGCCGCTTATGCTTTTTTATGCTTTTTTCTACTTAAGTAGAAACCGCATTCAGCTAAGCGGGCAACATGGCTAAACATGCTCAGAAGGCAGTGCACAGAGAGTCAGTCAAAGACTCTTAACAGTATGAAGCCAGAAGTCTTAATTTGCTCATTAATGGAGAAATTCTCCAAGGAGGTAATAAAGAAATAACTACCACTGACAGCAAATTAAATAGGCTGATGCAGACACGAAATCTATATCTGGTACAGACAAGGAAATTATGTACAAGAGTTAGTTAACTCATTTCTAACCCATCTGGAAAGCACAAATACCTTGCAGTAAGCTGGCAGTGACTGCAATCTGGAGATTCAGGTCATCATATCACAAAGGATATGATTCGTATCATACGAACAATGATCTGAATAATCATGACAGATTCAGTTTGGGTTTAGAGTATAAAAGCGGGTTAGATGCACACTCCCACCCCAATAAAACTTAACTTTTATCCGTAATTTCTTCCGTTTGGGAAATTTGAAAGATACAACATTAACTGCTGTACGATAATGCACCTAAAGCACATCATTGTGACTTCTAGCTGTAACCACAACCGAGTCAAATCAGAACTCAGTTTTGTGAATCTCAAATGCTTTTGCTGATCTGGAGACGAGATTTAGCCTACTTTTGGCCTTTTCCATCTGGATTTAGTCAATCTAAGCATCAAATGAATATTCAAGAATTTGTGAGTATTTTCTAGAGAACCGGTATCTAAATATTCTCAATTTGTTTTACAAGTCATGGCAATCTGACCCTCTTCCAGTCGATGGGGGCTTTGCCACGGACTGGAACGTTAACAACCACATCTTTGATTTTGTCTTCATTTACTCGTTATTTCAAAGGATCAGTATTATAACAAATTATAAATTAAATTATTTTGGGAAAAACATTACGTTTTTATAAATGGAATGCTTTTAATACTTCCTAGGAGAAAAAAAAAAAAGCACCGCTCCCAGAGGCACAAAGTAAAATTTAATCTTAAATTCTTGATATTCTTCCCACAAGCAAAATAACCAATATGAAATAACATTTATTAAAGTGACAATTAGAATTAGAAAGGTAAAGAGATATCTTTTGTAAAAATTAAGAAATCAATATCTTAAGCTGCACTTTCTCTTGGGCATGTGCAAGACCTGTAAAAATAGATGCAAATAAGAAAAATTTGTCATGCCTTCATCTCATTTATGATATACCGGTTCTTGTTGCTTAGAACATGCACGCAGAAGTACTGCGCAATCATTTGTTATTTGATTTTCAAGTATTGATGAAAACCCAGGTTTCAGGATTCCTGAACTACACAATCATATCCAATTTTTTTTTTTCTTTCTTTCTCTCTCTCCATTTAAGTACTTCACTGTACTAACTGAAGTCTAGGACCACCTGTCAAAGGAGTGTACATTCATGTTGTGTCTCTTTTGATGGCAATTATGGTTCGAGTCTGCACTCTCTCTCCTCCAGGTTTGGGAATACTCCAAGCACTGTTAGAGTGATGGTATGTGACAACACGTCATCTGCTCTGACTTACTGACTTGCTTGTCATGCGAAGCAGCACTCGAAACCAGGACATCTAACAAAACGCATTTATGTTGTCTGACTAGCTAGCTAATGTATTCAAAACTGGATAAAAAGTGGACAGCTCTAAAGTAAAAAGTGTTCTAAGAGAGAGAGCCCTCTGCACGGTTCTCAGAAACCAGCAGAAAGATTTACAATTTCTTAAGTCAAGAACACGACGGACCAAACTACTGATGAACACCATTTATTCAGTAAATATTAAGAGGACTTTGAACCAAGGAAAAATCTTTAGCTTAAGAGAGGATCTCATCTCAGAGGAGCAGAGTTTTACCAAATACATGGGAATCTTTCAGCTTGCCTTGTAAAGCAGTCAGTCTCCAAATACATTTGATCATTTGTGCTTTATTTCTAGGAAGAGACAGTTAAAGCTGTTTAAAGATTTAAATACAATGGGACTGGATGTCTCTTTCCTACCAGAGCTTTCAAAATTGACGTCCGGTCTTATAAAGCACAATGCAGCTACAGTATTTGAAATATGTAGGTATTTTCTTTAACAGAACACTTATTTTGGAGGTTCTGTAAATAGCTGAAAACAAATAAAGTGACTTCTGAAAATTCCTCAAGACTTCTCTTTTTAATTTTCAAGAACTGAAAATCTTTAGCATCTTTCTAGTTAGATGATAAAGTAATGAACACAGAGACAACTCACCTCAAAATATATTTTATCTTACCCATATTTAAAGGTGTTGAAAAAGTAAAGAAGTTAAGAGGAAAAAAGCTGAAAATTTAGAAAGAAGTTAAACACAAAAAGAAAAAGTGAAGGTATTGATCTGAAAAAAGCTTACATTAACTTTTAAAGGTTTATACATCTTTAAAACATATTCTTCTGATTTTGAGGTGACAAAAGAGGGTAAGAACAGTGATTGGGGACAGCCTCTATAACTGCACACTCACACACTACTGTGAGTTTTAAAAGCCATTAGTTGGGTTGTAGTAGCAACTACTGGAGTCAACAGCAATGTTTCTAAAAATGCAATGGCAGGACTAAAGAGAGGTGAGAGAAAACAAGAACTCCAAATTCTGAGAGAGAAAGAGAAGTCAAAGTCTTTGAGACCCATACACTAATCTCCTGAAAAGGGGTACCTTCCACAACTCGGATCATGTCTTCTTGCATGTGTGTTTTGAAAGCTCTTACTTTTGACGATTCAGCCCTTTCATCCCAACTTTCAAATACGGGGGAATTCAGAGTTCCCAAAATTGTCTTCCTCAACAGTTTGAATAAGTCATTGTTGAAGGGAAAGAGCTTGTCAGCTGCCAACCAGCAACTTTCCCATATCAATGTCTCCCTCTCCCAACCTCTTCACGAGTCAAAAAAAAAAAAAAAAAAAAATATTTAACACAGGTTGAACTCACCATGACCAAAGCTCCTGAAGACAAATTAAACAAAATGTCAGTGCCCCTGTCAATCTTTATGACCTCCCCTAGGCAGGGCAATCACATCTCTGACACAGGAATCGGAGTTAAGTTTCCGTATCTCTGGTTATTTATGCAGTGAACAAAAATATTTGCCCAAAGCAAACCAGGCTAAAGAACATCTTCGGGTGCACAAACAGGGGCATGTGGGAACAAACAAATCCAAAAGGAGGAAGCAAGCAAAATAAATTCACTCACTGGAAAGCAAAATTTGGAGTGGACATGGCTTTCTTCTGCAGGAACTGAAATTACCGTAATACAGGAAGGAAAATTGTACCCCTTAAATTAAAACTTAACTTGTTTCTACTTCTCAGGTACGCAGAAGACAGCTGTGATTTTTGCCAGATTATTCAATTTTCATGCAAGCTTCAGAAATATCTTTTGGATTCTATTAGCTTTTGTATTGATCATAACTAACATTCAAGCTTGAAGAATCCTGTTCTCCCCTTCATTTGACTAAATCACCTCATGAGTGAATGAGTTTGTGGAGGGCTCTAGAAACTTGCATACAGTTCCTTTAGAAAGCCAGACTGCAGGATGCACAGGTTGCCTTCGAGAATGGAGGTGACATGGGAACCATCTGCTTCCTGTACTATTTCTTCATTGCTTTCACAGATACTGTCAAGAACTGTGCCACTGAGGACATGTCAGACCCACGTCCCCAGGTGCCAACATGCAGACTGCTCCAGGCTAAGCGGCTCAGCGAGTACCAGCACGCCATGCAGGCTCTGCAGAGGTACATTAGGAACATGAAATAGTAAACACAGTGAGGTAGATCGTGCCATACAGCCTTACGGCGAGCCTGAAGTGCTCCAGGTAGGGGCCTCTCGAGAAAAAAACCGCACGTAGCCTTAGCGATCCTGCAACGGCTTTAAAGTCTAGTGGGGCATCGCTTGGGTCACCTCAAGATAGATAAAGAAGGGGGTTCTGGGGGGGGTTTCAAGAGTGACCCACGAGCAAGGCTGTACAAGTCAGCGGCTCTGCCTGAGGTGCATTCAGCCAGCTCAAAACAGCGGCTGTATTTCTCCTTTTCACCACAGGAAGAGTAAAACACCCCCTGCCCGCTGACTCCTTTGGGAACAACCAGGGCTTTCTGTCACTGTTTGACTCTGCAGCGTCCCATAGGGAAAGCCCCAGATGCCAGCTTCTAACCACGGACGCTGCAGGGCACGAATAGCACTGGAGGACTTGCACGGGGGATGCCTCTGAGCGTGGTAACTGCGCTGCCAGGAATTACGCTGTGTCTTATAAGCAATACCATTATGAACTTTTGAATGGTGCTGCACACTCAGAAAGCAACTTGTCAACTGTGCCAATACGTGTCCTTTACGGCTCTGCTAAGGAATTAATAATGCAACTATATATGCAAATAGCATTGCAAAAGACTGAAAATCAGATGTTAATTCATTATTAAAAATTTCCTTCTAAAATGACACATCAGATGGAGAGCTTAATATAGTTTTTCCTTGATTACTTGGTTGGCTTCAACATACAGTTGTTATTTAACAAGCAGGAGAGAAGCAGAGGGGAGTGAACGCAGGTTGTCATTAGCAGCTATTTATAGTATAGACTCCAGGAGGAGATCACAGGGACAGAGTGGAATAAAACCGCGTCACCAGGAGCTGGTGATGCCTGACCTCAGGTTTCTCAGCTAATAGTCTGGAATATTAGTGATACGAGTTACAACTCCAGCATTTTATGCACCCATTTTTAATCATCAAAAATAAATTTTAGTCATCTTCTTACAAGTCCTCTTACTTGTTAACTTTTACAATCACAGTCTCAAAGAGTCTATTTTTTGTGACCTTCCAATTCTTTCTGTTCTTCTTCCTAAGGCTAAACCGTAAATCTGCATTCTGCAGAGGGTGCCAGTTAAATTTTTCCTCTAAATACAAGTGTTTTCTTCTTCATGGGAATTACCTGAAGCCTCAAAGCCAGTTGTCCCACCAACACTTACATGCAAGCACAAAAACACTCATTCAGATAGTGATCAAACCCTAAACTCCGTAAGAAATCTGTAGTGGATCAAAACAGATTAATCTTGGGACCCTTACACAAACCTATGTTTAACATGAAATTTTGAACCTAATTTGACCAGATTTATACTCATTAATAGAAAATGATGATCTGACCAACTGATTAGCCAAGAAATCAAAAGCATTCAGTATGAAAAGTCTTAAGAGATTAGACTCCTACAGGGGGACCACAGAAATGCCAGTACACTGTGCTTGAAATGCTAATTGCTTGGAGGTAATGTTCCACCTGTCAAACAGTATGCCAGCAACTTTACAGGCTTCTAATGGGTTTAATTAAAGGTCTTACGTTTAGCCACCTTAGTTTAGACATAAAATTAAAGTTTACTGATGTGAATGGCAGTCAGTATAAGTGTTTTACAGGCTCCGACTTTTCTGTTCCTTTTTTGTAACCCAGTACGTTGCTTTCACACACAGCCACACAGTCCTCCATAGCCTTCGCCAATAAATCTTCATTATTGAGACACTTTTATTAAACTACATGTGCCTTCCAAGGAGGGAAAAAAAAAGCCTTATTGCTGTTGAAAGAAAGGATGGCTGGCAGAGCATGATTTACAGTAATTAGCAAGATTAAGAGCCACAATTAACGGCAATTAGACAACAGAATATTAAAGGAGAAATATTACCATGCAGTGTGTCAGTAAATAAATACATGGAAGATGCAGCTTCTTGCAGATGAGGCAGAGCAGAGCTGGTCAGCCTGAGTCACAGGCCGAAATACTTCTTCATGCCAATGAAAGTGTGTGTCATGCAGGAGCATAATCCGAGTAAAATCATTTTCAGGTTTGATGTAACGTACCCACAACCATACACCTTTGCAAATGCAAGATGCACAAATTTCCACTTCTCTGAGGAGTAAGTTCATAGCACCGAAAGCTCATGGAATGACTGGGTAGCAAGTCTGCAAATAAAGACAGATGCAAGAGGTTTACAGAACAGAAGAGCTTTTCCAGCATCCCAAACAGCTTTAACTTCCTTGCTTCTGGAAAATGAGTACGTGGGCCCTCTTCCTTAAAAGCATTAAAAAAAGTTTATTGCTTCCTGTGCGGTCTTCTGTTCACTCCTGTGCCATGCCCTGCCTCCCTTCACTTCCCCAGCCCAAGGACCAGCTAGATCTGGCTTAGGCTCCAGGACTGTCTTCCAGTGTCACCATTAAAAGCAAACGAGCGTGCCGTTTCTCCCTCCTCCTTCCCAGCCAACACAGTTTCTACCTATTGGTGGCTTTGAAACAGAGGGAACTGAGGTGCTCTGCACCCGGGCACAGGCACAAGAGGTGATGCTTTTCTGGCATCCATCTGCCTTTTTAATAGCTCCTCATAAGGATATTCTCCGAGGTCCAAAATACCACCCGGAGAAGGAGTGGGGCGAGCAGCAGAACGCTCTGCGACCACAGAGTTGACTACGTCATCTGGCAGGGGCTTGTTTCCTTCTATCAAGCAGCCATTATCACCAACACAGTCCTTGAATGCCTGGCTGAGTGCCCAGAGCCAGAGAAGTAGCGAGAGCTGTGAAAGCAACGTAAAAACTCCTTCTTGGGATCCACAAGTGGATTTTGCCCAACCTGCATCAGTCCCATTTAGGAGGGGCAACAAATGCTCAGTGTATTAGAAAACACAGAAAAACTCCAGAGGAAAGACCCTCCACGGTCCTTATGTGGAAACAACCGGCAGTGCCGACAAAAGCCACATCCCCCAGGCAGCTGGTTTTATTTCCCAGCGCAGCCAGCTCCTTCCCCGGGCACAGCCTGAACGACCCCTCGGAGGGGGCTGACGGGGCGCTCGGCCCTGCAGCATCCAGCAACGCTCACCCACAAAAGGGCAGGAAACTTCTGAGCTTTGCACAGCTCGTCAGCCCGATTTTGCCAACAGGACAAAAAGGTTGTTGGAGTGGGGTTTGTTTGGGGGTTTTTTTGTTGGTTGGGTTTTGTGGGGTTTTTTTTTTTCAGTTTGACAAATATTAGAAGATATTTTCTGAAACGGAACCTCAGAGTCAGCAGGTCTAATGTAAAGTCAGTGAGCCACATCGATGGCATTGGTCTGTGCTACAAATAAAGCCAGCGGCGAAGCTGCGCTGCTCAGATTTAAGAGCTACTCAAAGGCTGTTACCAGTTTGTGAAATATCCCTTCTTCACTTGTTCACAAGAGTCTGACCAAATCCAGCACATTTGTCTTCTGACAAGTTAGGAAATCAAAAAAGAAAAAAAATTTACACTACTTTTTCTTGTAACTCTCTACAGTCCAAATCATAGCTACTCATCATCTGTCTCACATTAAAATACTGACCAGACCTATCCTATAAGCAACAGTGCCGTTGCAGACTTCCTTACGTGTATTACTGAAGAGGACCATACTAAATGCAACAAATCTTTTCCCAGACAGGACAAGCCCTGTAATCAACAGGCCAGTAGCAGGAATCAGCAGAAGTTATATTTTCTTCAAAGCCAGCTAGAATACTATTCTCCAAACCAAAATAATCCAATGCAAACCTCCTTATCTGAGAATTTTAACTTGCCTCGGTTACAGCTGTGTAGGTACTTAGCTACCTGGGAGCCTTCTTGTAATCAAGGCTGAAAGAAGAAGTTCCTTGAAGAACAGTAACAGATATGTTTATCGCACAATATTAAACAAAAATAGAAGTTTTCCACATCTAACTTCTCCAATATTATACTTATGATCAGTACCAAGTAACCTAATATATCTGGATTTCAGTAGAATATTGACCATGGAAGCTGTGAATTCACGAGGAAGGGACAGGGATTAGAAAAGGTAGGGTAAGGAAAACGGGTGAGAGAGCCCTCAAGCTGCACAAAGGTATTAACTGAATTCCTGAAGTATCAGCCTTATAACAGATTGGTTTTAACTCCTTACTGATTTTTATTTGGTACCAACCTGAATATGCTAATTAAATTAGCCAATAGAAGTCAGGAGGGTTAATTCAGGGGGGAGTATCAGACATCGCCGGACGGAGCCGTGCGATGCCGAGGCACAGAACGACTCGGTTTTACCACCACGTGTGGAAGCGTAGAAACACGGCTAGAGTTAAGTGAAAGATGATGCTCTGTGGAAGCAACGACAAGAATTTCCGTTAAACATCAGGAACTCATCTGTTAGAAGTAAAAGAAGAGGAAACCAAGTATGCTTTATGTAGAACGGGAATTTGCCATTAAAAAAGTTAAATCCTATTACGCATCATTTTTCCAATAGACTGAAACACAAAGAACTCAGTTTTCAGTATCATGTATTATTTTGTACATCTTTGCTCAAGAAAGATGAATTACAATGTATACAAGTATTGCAAAGAACTGCGTGGATGATCAAGAAGTGGCAACAGAGGATGAGATTAAAACAAAACTGCTTATTTAGCCTAGAAAATTAGCTAGATTTTGTGCCAGTAAATAAATAAGGAAGAGAGAAGAAATAGTTACGCTAGAAGACAAAGTTAGAAAAAAGAAAAAGTAATCTGGCTGAAAACCACGGCTGAAAAATCAAGGTTTCTGACAATCAGAATAATTCAGCTCTGGAAAAAACCTTCCAGCTCTCCAGAGGAGGAAGGAGCTGCACCAGTTACGTGATTAGGCTCTCGCACTTTATGAAAGAGGGTGTGATGCTGATGCCTGCAAAAACCACTTGATTGCCCAAGAGAGCGCACACAGACCCCTGGTCACCACCAGCGGTGGTTGCTTCATTCTTGCATTTTTGCTGTCTTCATAGGCAGAGTATCTACAAACTGGATGCTGCATCACCAGAATTTCAGGCTTTTTACACGTCCCCTTAAATGACTTGTTTGCTCACAGATTTTCATGTAGACACGCACACACAGACACATCACAATCCAGACAGGTGAAATGCCAAAATCAGAAGACAACCTATTAATTAAATGGGCTTTGATAAAACGTGTAATATCTGAGAAACCCCATAGCCCTCAAAAAGGCAAGAACACCTCGTTACCACGTATCAGATAAACATGGTCCAAAGAGGTACGTAACTGAGTATGACACGATGGCAATGCTGGAGACACCAGCTTCTGCACGCTGCCCAACAGTAGTTTCTAGTTTTCAGGTATTTGGAGCATCAAATGTTAGAAGTTACATTACAAAATACCTGCTGAATTTCAAAGCAAATTTTGAGGAACCACGGAATACGATTTCTTGCATTCAATCCCATACACCCAGCCAGTCCCACGGTGCTGGATGCACCGGGCTGACTCCCAGGCCAAACACCCCAGCACCTGCCTGCAAGTAGCAGTTGATCTCACACAGATCTTGAATAATCAGAACTGAAAACAAACTTTCTGAGGGAGGTGCCTCAGGATTTAATGTTGAGCACCTCTAAGTAGAGATGAGCAGCAGCCCAGTGTTGAGCTAAACCCTTGTGCTGCAAAATTTATTGTACCTTTTGGACTTCACTAAAGCCAAACTTCAGGAAGGAGAAACTTGAGACCAGTCATCTGCCAATATACTGATATAATTAATTAACTGTGCCTCCAATAACTTCAGCAGAAGCCTTCTGTGTCTGAAGCGAGGCAAGAATCCCTCGCTGATCATACAGTTAATTACTGTACTCACTGGTGAATAACTAGTGGTAAAAGCATTCAATTCTGGAGTCTCATTTCCTCCTCAAATTTTTCAGATTCAAGTCGTTATTGTACATGAAATATGAATTCACAAACACGTTTAGAAAACCCAGCAAGGTACTTTCTTATTTACAAGAGAGGACTAGAAAACATTCGTACCATAACCATAGAGCAAAGGGGAAAAAAAAAAATAATAATTCTAGAGTTATGCACCCAGCACAATGCCACGGTTAGACCAGTAAATATTGCCTATATGGTTCCTTTAAAGAAAATTTATTGTACCAGAAGCCATTTCAGTTCTGATAGATACAGGTTCTCACCAACTATTTCCCTTAATCATACTGAATACAGCATGTAAACCAGGCACGTAACCACCGAAAAAAGGCTGTTTTCTCAAAGCAAACAGGCCGTGCTCCAACACATTTCTGTTCCACTGCAAACCACCACGTGCCCACTGAGGAGCACCTACAGCTTTTCTGGCTGCAGACACCAAGTCTGGAAGCAAGTGCAAGGAGTTCAGCTACCGTACCAGGGGGCTGCCCCTACCAAGGTGGGTGAAACCAGGATGAGAAGCTTGCAGCTCACTAACCAGGGTCCGAAGGCAGAGCAGATAAAGGCACAGACAGAAGACGGTTAACGGTCGTTCCCAGTACGCCGTGGGCTGCAGTTTAGCCATCTGCTTTTATTCCTGCCATACCAGCCCCTCAACAGGGGCTACTGCACTCCTCAGGATATGGAAACCAATCTTTCTACACTGGGTTAATTAAAAAAAAAAAAAAAAAGTCACTGTGAAGGGATTCAGAGTCAGCTGGAGCATACAGCTAAAGCTTTCTATAGACGTCGAAGAACTTCCCATCTCTTGCATTAGGACAGAAAACCAGAACAACACAAATCTCTAAAGACAGAAAATGCAGATCTGCTAGGGCAAAACACTTTAAAAATACAGAAATAAATCTACCTTTTTTCAGATCTTCATTCCACTCGCATTTCCAGCTACTTGCGGCAGCCTCCAGAGCCCCAGAAAAGTCTCTTCTCGTGACCTCAGGAGGTTGGTCAGAGCCCTCCTCGCTGCACAAATATCCCAAGCTCCAGCCAAGCATCACGGGGCTACCCTCCTCCCAGGTGAGCAGGCTTCACAGCCCCACCTCCCCAGACCCACAGCACTCTCATTTGCTACCCAAACAGGCAAACAGCTGCAGAATAAATAGTGATAAAGCAATAAAACCAGGGAGCATTGTGTCAGGGAGACAGACAGTGTTACAGAGTAAGGGCTAGGCTCATAACATACGACAGAGCTGGGGGGTCACATCAGGGGGGTTGCATACGCTCCTGGCATTCAAAAATATATATAAATATTCAAAAATATACATCTGTGCAGAATAATTTAATAAAGGCAGCCATGCTGAAGCTTGCAGGCTGTAGACATGCAGAAACAACTCTGGGATGAAATATTGCTGGATCTTTCAAGTCCTTAATGCAAGAAAGCCAGAGAAGTTTCCCAAAGCACAGTGCTGTGAACACGCAGGAGGCGAGACGTCCGTCCTTCGGCTCTGTGTGCCTCGCCCCTGCACGGCTCTCCAAGCTGTGAATGCTCAGCATAAATCACGAGCTAAAAGCTTTTCAGTTCTATAATCATGTGTGTTGAAATATCTGCACCACTGCTTTTTAAGAGCAAGCAGATGTATTGACTGGTCTCAAGACTGTCTAGTTTCAGGGTAGATAAGCTAAACAGATGCAAACTAGAAATTTGTATGGCTTCGTATTGAATCGAGCTGGACGTAAACTCAGGTAGTTTTCTTAACTGGACATGTGAGGAAAAACCACAGAATTCATGTTTATCTTTCTGCGCTTCGTATTATGTTTGCTTTACTGGCTTCCCTTCCTTTACTGCTTCAATGGCAGTATTCCATGTTTTAATTACTGCAAAATTTCTAGTTTGCAACTTACTTTATCAAAGCCCACCAACAAAAAAACCTCTCTGCACAACATCACAAATTGTCTCGGGTTCACTGGGTAATTTTGATGTTAGAGGGATGGGAACTAACAGCGTCTTAGGACACCCCTGCAAATATGCCTCATAGCTATTGTGGGTTTAACACTAAACTTTGACAAGGCTTGTTTCCAGGCGCTCTGAAATGCTGTGATGGTAAATGAGACTGAATTCCCAGGTGGTCCTGGCTAATCTGCATCGCTCCCAGAGATCTTCTCAATTGACACCTTGAAAAATGACGATGATCTGCTACAACCCGGCTTAATTAATTGAACTGTTCATCCCCTCTCCTCCCCCATATTAACACACCTGATGTGCAGAATCAGTAATCAGAAAGTTACGGTAGCGAAAGCAGGGATACCAATGAAGAATGCAGGAAAAGACAAGAGAACAATTTTTATTAAAAATAAATCTGACACCCACAGGCGAGAATTCTGGATAAAATTTAACATGCAAACCCTGTATTGCTCTTTCTAATAAACAAGCATTTAAATATAAATTGTCTGTAAAATAGAGAAAAGACATTTCTGCCACCTTTTTGAAGACATTTCCCCTACTCCTTGTTCAGGACTCAGGCTTTGTTAGGGACATGTTTATTTGTAAAGAGGGACTTTATTGTAACTTGTGCTATCGATAGCCTCAAGACTTGAGGCTGTGACACCTCTCTCACAGCGAGCTACACGTGTGCTTCCTCCTTGTGTCGTCAAGAGAGAGGAAAGATACATTTTTCAAAATCATTTTCAGAACGAGCGAGTCTAAATATTGCTACAGAGATTAAGCTTTTAATCTTTTCTTCTTTAATTTGATATAAATAAGATTTATTTCAAAGGAAATTAGAAGACACAATGTCATTAATCCCAAGAATTCTCCCCATAAATTCTCACAGACAAATTCATAGATGGCTTTGTATTTTAAACAGCATAATAGTTTAGATATTATGTCTCCTAGAAAGTTTATTTCAGATAAATAAGCAAATAATGATAATAAACCTCCTATCTTTTCCAGTGTTGCCGGCACGGTGGGATGCGCAGAGCCCCGTCCTTCGCCGCTGGCGCCAGGCGAGTGCCGCTGCGACGAGCTCTCCCCGGCCGGCGCCGCCCGGGCATGCTGCCTCCTCCAATAAAGTCCATTTTACCTTCTGCGCACCCTCAGCACCCGGCCAAAATAATTGAAACCCAGCGGGAGACTTCAGTCGATTCATAGTTCATGGTGGAGGCTTTCTTTGTGCCCAGTTAGTGTTTCTCATGAGCCAGTTTTGGAGTTGAGGATTAAAAAAGAAAGGGATAGATTTTGTATGCAACAGATAATTCGATCCCATTCAGTGTAATCCAGAGCTGTTAACTACAAGAATCTGAACGTGCACGCACTCTTCCCTGTGACAGGAAACTTGTGTTAATCATCTGACTTGGTCTTTCCATTATCTCTAGGTCATTATCTCCTGCTTGCTGGTAATAACATTATTTGATTGGGCAAGCAACGCAGCTCACATTTTTTAATTAATATGTTTCATAATACAGTATGTATATATGTTTGCATAATGAAGTGAATGGAAAGATAGTGATTTTATCCCAATAATATGCTTCAGAATTTACAGCAGTAAATTAATCTCCAGAGATGCTGGAGGAGAGTGGAATTTGGACCGGCATTTTTTATTTCGCAAGGTTAATCTGTGCAAAATTAGGTAGCTGATTATGGGTTCAGACATATATTGCAATCATTTTTCCACGAATTCCGGAAAGACAGTCTCTCTCCTTCTCCTCAGGCTAAAACAGCACCGCAAGAGGGAGGGCTCAAAGAGACGATGGGATGTAGTGGGTTCGCACCACTGAAACCCTTCTTTTGGAAGATTTCTGAGGTAGGGAGAAAGTCTTGTCTTCTTGTGCCTTTAAGATTGCATTTCGCTGCCTACTACAAAGGCAGAGTAATAGTACATTTTTCTTCTTAATCTGAGTTTTCCAGATGCCTGGAATAAATTAAAAGTGTCTTTCAAAGAAATATCCTACATTCCAACAGTCAGAATTAGCATTTTAAATACCTATCTAAAAAAGCGTGAGAGCCACTGACTGAAAACTGCAATTTCCTATGGTAACAAGCAGTTTGACTCGTCTTAATACAGCCCTTTAATAACAATTAAAGCCAAGCAAAACCTGTCCTCCCCGTTTGCTATTCGGAACCTTCAAAGGAATTGATTTTTTTTAAATTTAGTTTTAACTCAAACGGTTAGGCTGCAATCCTTAACTGGGGCTGTTCTCAGCAACGAGGAGCGAAGGCCTCGCCAGTCATCGCGGCGTCGCTGGCTGATGCTGAGGCGCCAACCTCTCGGTGCTCGTGTCTGCTCTCAGATTTTAAACATTTTAAACTGAAGCTTTATAAATTAAAAAGAGGCAGAAATTTACCCCATGGTGCTGCTGCGAATCGTTGACAATTCTGCAAAATTTAGCTGTGGAAAAAGAAAACCAGTTTTTAGTACCGAATATATTTTGGCGAGGAGCCCAGCCGGGGCACCTGGCGGCAGCAGGGGGGGCTGACCCGCGAGGCCAGAGAGCCCGGGCGCTCCGGGGGTCCTTAGCAGTTCCCGGGGGGTTACACAGGGGAGGCGTTTCTGCAGCAAAGGGAGCGAACCTGCGCGTGTTCTGGTAACTCACGTGTGTATCTATCCCGCTATATTAGCATTAGTAAACCCATTAATCTTTAAAATGTATTTATATTCATTTCCCTGTCTGTTACAGCCGTATTCTGATGAGAATTTTAAGGAAATCTAAATTAGGTTAAAAGCTGAGAAAAGCCGTCGTCGCCCGAGGTGAGCTGAGGTAGGCGAACACGTGCGTGTTCCCAACGTGTTGCAATACAGCGCAGAGCGCTGCTCCGCAGGGAGCACAGCGAACGCTTCAAAGACAGTTTTAGTTGACCTGTGTGATCCGATGCACGCTCTGCATCGTACGAGGAGGATCAAATGCTCAAGTCCTTGAAAGCTGCTTGGGTACTTACTTTTTAAATCTGCAATCGGTAGGAATCAAGACACTCTCAGAGGTCTAGGTCCAAGTAACCCGGCCAAGGCCAGTGCAGAGCGTATGTAAGAAAGATACCGTCTCCTGAATGCAAAGCTCCTAAATCCATTTGGGCCCTGTTTGTCCCCATAATAAATACAAATGTTGATTTTTCACATGGAATTTTATGCAAATGAAAGGCAGCTATGGGACCTAACGCACAAACAGATTTACTTTGCATAAGCAAAGACTGACTTAAACGACATCAAGGCCCCAATGCGGAGCTCCATCGATGTTTTTGCAGAGGCACTTTTCTCCCCAGACAGGCTGAATCTGGCTTTGGCGCTGTGCTAAGAAACGTAACATTCAGGAAAAGTTCAAGCAGAGGTCTCATTACTGCCTCAGGATACAGGACTTTATGATCCTGACAACGGTTTTCAGTTTATAAAGTCCAAATTAACATTCCAGTATGTAAAAGCCTGAAATTGTAACCTGAAAGAGTTTTGAGTCATTGGAAGCATCCCGCTTTTAATTAAACACCTTTCTCTACAGCTGGGCATGCTGTAGTCACAGTTTAGCTTGTTAATTATGTTGTGCAAGGACCACTATGCTGTACTCCTAGTGAATGATTTATTAACTCCAGTGATATAAAATCTTCCCTATAGTACTGGCGCACCAAAGACAAAAGAGGTAATTACTGTGCCCAAAGCACTTTAACTTCATTTCTACTCCGTACACTGTGAGCACCATCACAGTGCCCTAAATCACAGCGTTGTTATTTAGTCCTCAGCAACCTTTTCATTGTGAGATGTTCAGCGTCATCCTTCACTTACAGCTACTCTGGGGCAAACTCCAACATAACAGATTATGTCTGCAAAGGGGATATGCCATACATTAACAAACTTGCTATTACAGAAGAATTCATTGCCGTGTCAGGCTCAAACAGCAGTTCTCATGACTCTTCCTGTGCTTGTAGGACATGAGTTACAGTATAAAGTCTGCTTAAGAACTTTGTTCGATTCTGTATACGACTAATTTAGCAATGCTCCTAATATTCACGTCATTTTTTTGCTCTTTTCAGCTCTGGAACATCTTGATACGTCTGAAGTGAAAATGAAATGGTATCTTCTAGATAACTTGCATTTATTTAAATTACAGTGTCTCAGTTTTCCGAGATGTTTCATTTTACTGTCTGGCACCTTTCCCAAACTAATAGATAAAACATTAACGTGCTGGGGAACAAAAGACCCAACAGCAGGATCTGTTCAGAAAAATACCTGACATGTGATTGCCCATGAAAGTAACTCTTGTTTGTGCCCGGGTGTGCGTACATCACTCACCTGGAGTCTACAACTCTTCAAAATTGCTATGTAAAGACAAAGTAAAAGACCTAAAAGGAAAAGGAAAGTTGTACTTTTAAGGTGAAGCATTAACATTGTCAAAAGCATTAGAGCTAGCGTAATTTGGCTGCTTCTTTCCCAGGCTGCCTCTGCAGCAGACGTACGCAAGAGGAAATCACAGCGTGAGAGGCTTTGGCACGACAAGGGGATCCTTTCCCCGCTTCAGGAGGTTAAAAACTGAGCCTAACAGTCTCGCTTGAGTGAGCATGACAGTTGGCTCAGCAACTTCCCAAGTTATTTAGTATTTATATTACCTTACACAGGTTAACCCCCTTGTGTTAGGCATGTACAAACATAGAGCTGAAAAAACGGCCCCTGTGCTTACAATTACATCACGTAAGACGGAGGGAAATGATTGAGAGCAAATCGCATCGTGGCTGACAAGGCTGAGCTTACTACAAACAGCCCCTTTGACTTCTTCCTTCAGGAGACAGAGAGTTTCTCAGGCACAGTTTTTCAGTGTTTTGAGGCTGTCCCCTAAAGTTAAATATTGATTCAATATTATCTGGGTTTCTCAGGGGGGAAAAATGAATATGCACTTTCATAAGCGTATGTAGTTTTAAATACCAGAGTAATTTTAATGGTCTGCAGATAAGCCGAATGAACATTCAACTGCTAATACGTTGTTTATACAAGCAGCGCATGCATTAAGATATACTGTTTACCATCACCTCGGCCGACCCTCTTTGTTTATTCATCATTTGGGAGAGTTTCAGTCTGGCACAGTTCTGCCCTGGACTCAGCAGGTTACCTCTCCATAATGTCGAACATGCTGTACTGAAGTTAATTAGACATAAGTAGCTTTTTTTTTTTTTCCTAGAGAACGTAATTTGTGGCTTGGCGAGCTTTGTACATCATTCTAGATGCAATAAACATGCAGAGAGGTGTGGAAATCTGGTATAATGAAGGAAATAGGTGTAAAACAGAGGGAAAATGAGAGCAAGTTTCATGAGATTAAAAGATAGGCTGATTCTAAGAAGACAGATAGTGCCTTTTTTTTTGCCAAATGGGGCTACATTAACAACTAAAGCATGAGAGCACCATAAGGTATGTATTTTATTCAGACTAACCAGAACAAAAATCTATCCTGTTATGTTTATCTATCAGATGCTGGAAATAGATCACAACATAACATTAGCCTACCATTTTGTCTTTCTTCACTCCAAAGAATTAACGGGAAGATTCTAATTTTGTATCTGGTGTTTTTAAGCACATTTAGGTGACCCACTCAAGCTAACCGCTGTGCAGTAGTTGAGTTGACCAAAGGCAAACTGAACCACAAATGCAGAAAACAGAAGTAAGAGAGCACTTGGAACACACTGAACTTCGGGGAAAAAAGTCTGTGACAGCTCTTCAAATACTGTAGAACCATGGCACTTCGTACCAGCTGATAATCTGGTTTGTACGCTTCGCATTAATAAGGGACTTAATGGCTGTATACTGCTCTGGAAATTCATATCTGTACTTCCATTGTGTTTTACTGACTATTAATTTATTTTCCAATGTGAACCCAGTCATATGAAGCTATATTACAATGTTACTTGGGAGTAGCAAATTGGTTCTATTAATCTTATTTACTATAGCTATTTTGAATTTGAGATCATAAGAACTGTATTGTATTAGAGCAGGTCACCCTGACCTAATCAATACTAATCAGCTACCAGGCTTTTCGAGAACAGAATGGCTTGCTGTACTCTTACTAAAGTCTTACGCTTCTTGCTTTCTGGTCTTCGTTCTCTTTTGCTTTTCAATAGGATAAGAATCTGAAAAAAGCAGGTAATCTGTCCCTACATTTGCATGCTAAATTCAAAAGCAACTACTGAAAAACAAAATAACATAATGGGCTGCATTGTCAAAGTCAGCTCAATAATTAGTTAATAGCTAACAGATGATATTAAATGTTGTATTAATGAGAAGCAGAACTTCTGCTACCTTGATGTTGCATTTATCAATTAAAGCTGTCCATATAATTACATTTTTCCTCCTCGTCAAACTCCAATCTCTTTGTTTCCCCTTTTATTATTTCTAGTTGGCATTAAGTTGGGACTGAACAAAACCTCAAGGTGATGGGCTACCAACAGTATTCAGTGGATGCAATAAAAAGCAAAAGTACTTAAGGAGTACATCCTGTCCTATGAGATCTTGTAGCCATATTTACTGTTCAAGGCCTTTGTCCTTTTATCCACTCAGAAAATAAAATTCCCCAGTGCCCTTCCAAAATTTTGCTCTATAGCTTGCTTTCATTTAAGCAGTTTTAATGTCTGTACACCTCTGCAGATACTGCCCACTTAATTATGCTGCATTTAGAATGACAGGTCCCTGGCATCCTGACAAAGGATTATTAATAATGCTCTCCAGGAAAGCAGAACCAATAGAAAACAATAAAAAAAAACCCAACCAAACCTGGCAGAGTCCCTTCCTCCCCTCTTTCCAGCAAGGGAGTCAGTAACCCTTTTTTACAAGATATGGTTGCGTAACAATTCATTCAGGGGTAGGAGCAGGACTTGCTAACCAGAGACTGCTGGCGCGTGGGTAACTCGCAGACCTCCTCGGCACCATCTCTGCTGCCGTAGTTACACCCCCAGCGAATGCAGGGTTTGAAATCCCGGCAGGTACCCGTTTCCAAGGGGCTCCTGGCCAATGAAAGCATAAGAGTGACCATAAGGATCGCAGAAGCATTTGCAGCACTTGATATACCCCCGAACCCCGTACAGTGTGTTGCCAGCTGTTCGTTGTGCTGTATCGAGGGTATCTCGATAGTCCATGAATGGTCATTCTCATACAAACCCACGTAAATGTGCAAAGACCAGAATTCCCACCCCTTCCCTAACAGTACCCCAGTGCTGACGCAGAGCGGGATTTTGCTGCACGTGCCCTCACAGCTAATCCCGCTTGGAGTCTCGCCAATATAGCTTGACTAAGACACCACTTTCTTTTGCTTTTATTATTATTTTTGCTCACATCGGCAAGAATTATGTTTATTAATAGTACAAATCAAGGAACCAATGCAGGAAAGTGTTCCCAATGTATTTAGGACAACCAAGCCTCTCGCCATTTACCCAAGAAACCCGCATGGCAAGCTGGCAGTTTCCCGGCTGTAGGAACTTCCTACCTATTTTTGGTTTGTAGGTAGGAGAGACTAATTTGAGGAATATTCATTGCGAAAATCAGGTTCTATCTGTTTAAAGCTTGTTTTTTGGTTTTTTTTAAGGGCCCATAGGTTGCATAGGATTAGCTGAGGAGTAATTAATACCGCTCAGAATAGGGAGGGACTTTAAAATGAGGTTTAGTTATCTGCAAATATTGACCAAGCTACTTCCTTGCGCACTGTACAATGTCCATCAAACCTTTGACCTCTGCTAAGGCTATGAAAAACCACAGAGCCTGTCCAAATGTTTGTAACCTGCTACACCGTAATCACACCCTTCTTCCAGCCATGGGAAAAGAGAAATGGCCCCGGCACTGCAAGAGCTGGGTACTTACTCCAGGCCCAGCACGTAGGGTTTGGCAACCCCAGACACAGGTATCCAGCCAGATATCTCCAGCTGAGTCAGTCAAATTATACATGGGAGTGATGCAAGTTATGCAATTAGCCTTTAATAGCAATACTTCTTTACTGTCAATGGAAACTTATTGCTTGAGTTACCGGTTCTAACTTTGGGTTTGGGGCTTGCCCTCTCTCCCACCATGATGTAAGATTGTCACGTAAAAAAGATATCATACTTCATTTCTGTTGCTTGCTGGCAGACATGTCTGGAAGTGTTTTACTTGGAAGTACTCAGAGAACATACTGGAAAATGAGAAAATATAAGGAAAAATCTGCTCTTGCCAACAGATTCTCCTGTTCCAACCCACTGGAAAGCGACGGCTATAAAAGGCTGCAGACACCCCTGCCTTCGGCATCGATGTGATAGGTGCATGAATGGCCTTTGGGTTTTGTGTAAGACAGAGTGCCAAAGTAGCAACTTACTGTGATATTCAAAAAGAAACAGGTTCTCTGCTCTGAATCTTTAACATCCATATTAAAAATAAAAAACAAGCATTCATTTTTTATGGGCATCTTAAAAATAAAAAAATAGAAACACTTTCAGCTGCATAAAGCTGAAACCAACTCCAAACTTCAGCTCCCTGACCCCTTGGACTATAGTAATTTAATATAAATATCGTAAAAGAAGAATTGCCATTACCCCTCATCACTCAGCTTCTGCAAGTTTTATTCCAAATCGCAATATACCTTGGCAATGTCCTTCCCACATTAACGCTGTGGTATATTGATGCCTCCTGCTCCCTGATAAAGTGTTTCCTTTGCTGAGGCACTGGCTTGGTGGGAGAGAAGCAATGTGTTTAATGAGGACATCTGAGGCCAGGGATTTACTTTTTCCCCAGTTTCGGTACTGAGGCCCAAGGCACCGCGATTTGCTGATTCTAAGACAAGCTTTTGAACTACTCCCCGCACCCTTTTTTTTACTGTATTATGCAGCTCAAGTCTGTAAGAGGTTTTGATATCAATTCACATTATCTTATAGCCAAGTGAAATCCTACACAAATGAAACAGGCTACGATTGTAAAAAAAAGCAAAAGCTAATTTCCAAAATCCTTTTGCTACATAATAACAGAAAGCTGGGCCGGGAAGGTCAAAACGAGCAAGTTCCTAGAAGGGAGATGTTGCTGGGACCATGAGGCAGTGCAGTCCCAAAAGTCGCGGCTAATCTCCTTACTTCTACAGTGGCAGCTTTCCCTGGCACAATCCTACAGCAAAAATGCAAAAGAGGCACAACCAATGGCAACTGGCCACAAAATCTAAAACAGCGGATGTTTGTTTTACATTTATAAACCTGCAAGAAGTGTGAAAAACTGAAGAACACAGTGAAGTAACTCCCCTCTCAATAGGGCGTTATATTTTCAATACCATGTTATATTCACCAGTTCGTAAAAGTTAGGGATACATCTCAACCATATTTAAAGCCCAGAAAAAGAGAATTCACTTCTGAAATATCCAAACCAATTGAACCAGTAACCTCCCATCAGACAGACCGTAGCTTTTAGCCAACAGACATTTTTTTAGCTTATAGATTGGTATGCTTTGACCACCACTGGCATTACCTGTTCTCAAAGTGCACTCATCCTGTTATTAAAAGAGAACCACAGTTAATTATTCTGTACACACATGGTATTTAAGTGTAAGGAATGTTGCAGTACCTACCTGTAGATTAGCCCTTTTAACATTTTTTTTTTTTTGTCTCTGAGGGGAAAAAAGAAGAAAAAAAGCCTTGTGATAATTTGTAGAGAAACTCAGATGCTGGCTGAAATCTGGTTTTGTAATGCAAATGTTTTCACCAAATCCTGCAAGAAATTTTGCTTGAGTGATGGCAGAGAAACTTCTCTTACAATGTAGATGTGCCCTTTCATCTTAGATGTTAAATGTCAAGCTTGTTTCATTACTGACTTAAGGCAGGTTTTTAACCGTCTTAGATATGTGTCTCTGTGCATGAAGATACGAGTTACGGTGTTCCCTAAATTTTCTGGAAGAAGGTGACAGGTCCCTTGCTGACTGCATGGCAGTAGGGAGGTCCACAACATTCAAACTCAAAAATCAGCTGTGAAGCGTCCCTTCCACTCCCCCGCACCCTCCCGTTCCGCATCAGCACGTTCAGGAACGCTTTCCTCCTCCATGCTCCTTTTCCAGGATGTGCAGTTTCACGGGTAGAGAGGAACGCGAGCTGCGAGAGCGGCGGGGAGGTGGGCACCGTCCCCACCTCCAGGGACGGGGCTGGTGCCACGTTCCCCTTCGCAGACCCCAAAGGGGCTGGAGCAGGGTCCAGCTCCCACAGAGAACTGGAATCGGCAAGCTTAAATCCATTCTCAGAAAATTATGCAGCAGTTTTCAAGCAAAAAATAGTTTGACTGTTTTTGCCCTTTTAGCGGAATAATCGGTTTCTTCAAACTTGCAAAGGAAATGGTGTCATGGAGAGACGGGAAGGAATAGATGTGGGAGCTGGGAGAACAGGAAGACAGCATTAATTACACAGAGCCTGGCAGGTAGAGGAGAAAATTTTGCACTTTTCAAAAGGAAAAGAATTAACAGATGATTGAGAGCAGGGAAAACTGGTAATTTCTTTGAGCTGTTTAATCTTTTGCCAGCCTCTTAATGGAGCTCCATGTGTTAGAAAGAAATGGAAAAGAATCAAAGCAGCAGCCTGTAAATATCTAGATTAGCATATTTCTGAATATTTGCAGGTTTGGGTATGGGAAATGTTTGTGCTTTGTGGCTTTGAGCTCTTGTGTTCAAGTATAATAAACTGACAAAATCCACCGGCAGCTTAGCTGGCCTCGCCGCTTTACCATCTCCGTACGTCCAGCTCGCTCTCACTGAGAAAGGCAAGGTAACATCTATGGCAATTTGCAGCTTTAAAACTCCATGGTTTTAGTAGCGCAGGGTTTAGCAGTTTCGTGTAGTACGTACTATACACCTGAAATATGATAGGGCAAATGAAACATGCAGCTCAGTAGTGTTAAATGATGAGGACATGGCTTTCCAGCTTCCTCAGCAGAAGCTGACAGCCCTCGGGACACTCCCGAACGAACACAGATGGAACCAGGCATTAGGTTTCAATGTGCACCCTCAGTGGAAGAAGAAATTGTGACGATTTCTGAAATTCTAATGGTTTAAGATTACCTTTAACCCCCGACATTTCTTCTTTTGTGTAGAACTCAAAGCCTGAAAAATACACCCGGGTTTTGGTTCGTTTTTAAATTACAAGATTTGCTTGACAAAGGCTGTGCTCCAAATTTTGAACAATTTCTTCTTTTTTCTTCTATTTTGAAGGGAGGGGAAATGCTCTTTACTCTTTACTTTCTGAAAGTTTAATGCATATTTCCCAGAAAGAACAGCACTGAAATATTGTGTCACTGAAGACCCACACAAACTGTATCATGTATGATTCTCTTTGTAACAGGCCAATTTTATGGAAAAAAATACTGACACAGAGAGAAAGAACAGTTCCTCCAGGTCAGGAAAAGAACTCCTCTGACAGCTATTAAAGTGCACTGTATTGGCAGTTGGGAGTGATTAACTTTTCTTTTTTAAGGGGGTTGCTTCAAAAAGTCATTAAAAAGGCTTCTGAAACTTGACGTTTTTCTTCTGGTGTGTAGAGAGGAAAATCAAAAGGGCTAAAGCGCCAAAGGAGGCAGGGCAAGCAAAGGCTCTGCCAGCCCATTACACTCGGAAGATGGAGGAATTTTTAGATCCTCAACAAGAAAGGAGAGGAAATAACGCAAAGAAAATGCAAAAAGCAAAGAAGCTGTCGGTGCCCGACTTGCCTCCGTCCTTGAACATCAGGGCACCTGTGACCAGGTATCCACTGCGTTAGCATCAGCAGAGAAAGGTCTAGGGAAAAAAATACAGGTCAAAGAACACTTAGGGAAGTTATAAGCATTCAACTCATCAGGGCATAGTAAAATTCATCCTGGTGAACTTACGAGCCATTAGTAATTGTCTTTAAAATCTTGTGGAATGGGGGAGGACCCAGAAGACTGAGGAATAAGTGGTAAGAAGACCAGGGAAAGTCGTTGTCCTGGTTTCGGCTGGGATAGAGTTAATTGTCTTCCTAGCAGCTGGTACAGTGCTGTGTTTTCAGTTCAGTAT
>JAVKLA010000036.1:23178634-23212947 GCA_034782735.1 Sagittarius serpentarius | reverse complement strand
ATCCCACTGGGTGGGGGGGGGAGCGAGTGAGCGGCTGCGTGGTGCTGTGTTGCTGGCTGGGGTTAAACCACGACAGTCGTAGACAAGTTTTTGATACTTTGATACACAGAAAAAATACTAGGAGGAACGATTTAAAACATCCCTTTACACTCTACAGAAAACAAAACAATAAAAGAAAGACAAAAACCAGCCAAAACAGACTTTTGGTCAAGATTAAACCAAATAAACCCAATCCGTTATTCAGTACGCCTGTAAAACCCAGGGTGGCCTCACAGTGAAAAAGCACGAGCAGAACCCAATTGTCTGAAGTCGAAAGAATGAGGGGAAAAAAAAAAAAAAAAGGACAGGCAGTAAAATGCCAAATAGCGTGCTGGGAAGAGGAAAGGAAAGGGAAAGCAAGGACCACCGAGCTGAGCACCGAGGCAGGCTACAGAAAATGAGGCAAAATCACGTTGTGAATACAAAGCATTTCCAGACAATACAAACCACAGCATCATCACGTGCAACACCCCCACCTCAGAGGGACAGGGCGGCTGTTCAGTTACAGCCCTAACCACCGTTTGTAGCACCAGTTTCCCCAGCAGGCCCCTGTGACTGGGGCTCTCGGAGCGCTGCCGCATGTGATGCGCTTTGCAGGAGGCAAGGCATGGTCTCTGCAGGAGACAAGGCAAGAAGTTTGGGGTGCTGAAATAATTGCAGTTAACTCTGTTATAGTCACATTCTCTCTGGAAATTTATTATGCAGCTGTGAAAGATTAATCTCCTCAATTGCCTACATCAAAAGATATTCTTGAGTACGTACAGGTAAGAGGTACACAGCTTTTAATTAAACACAAATAAAACCTCCAAAGAAATAATTCCCACTTATAAAGCTGCAAAATCAGAACTACTGACTACTATGCCTTACATTTTTTGCCTCGAAGATTTCATGGTTGTCATCGAAAGTATCACATTTACGCATAGCAGCAAGTACGCCACAATTGCCCCTGCAAATAAGTTGAAGTTATTAAGGTGTTATTAAAAGAGCGAAGCAATGCACGCTTCACCAGCTGGTCGCAGTTGGATGTTGGAGAACCCAGAAGGAGGAAGGGTGCTTAGACGCACGTCCAGCTTGTGTCTGCCCCAACAGGCTTCACAGGACAAGAGGCAAATCTGGAAAATGCAGAGAAAAGAAAGACAGGAGAAGCTGGAACAGACAAAAGGGAAAAATAAGGGTGCGAAGAGAATTTGAAAGTCATTTTAGGTGTCAAAATTGGCTGGAAGGATTTGAGATTCAAAGGAAAAGAGCCTCACAGCTGAAGACACTATGGCCCTCACATATCAGGGAAAGGATAAGTACAAGAAATGGCTGCAACTTTTTCAACCAAATATTTTCATTTAAAAATACAATACGCCCAAACTAATACTGTTTATGTGAAAAGGCTGATACAAAAAAAATTCCCGAATGACAGAACATGAAGCTGACAAATACTTTTCATTTTGAAATGTAAAGTAAAAAGTTAACATTCAGACCTGATACAAATCAAAGTGCTTTGAAATGACCAAAAATGGAAGGTATTACTTTCAGGAAAAGCAACAATAAAGAAACAAAAACACTCACTTCAATTGGGGAATGGAAAGTTTCTGAAGTATTTTGCAGGACAGGAAACAATTTCACTCACAGGTTCCTGAGGGAACCTAGAAGAAAACTGGATACTCAATTTATAAAAGCAAGAAAGGAACCCGTTGCGATGTTACCTTTGGCTGTGAAAGATATAAATGAAAATAAGTCCAGCTTCAGAACAGCAGCAGTCAAACATGCTTCCACATTTTATGTCTGACATGTAAAGTGCTTCATTAAGTTTCCCCTGCCATTCGAAGCCTTATGCTGCCAGGGGTCAATAATAGTTACATGTCAAGGTACAAAACAGAAAGTATCGAATATGAAATACGACGGCAAATTTAAAACCTCTCAGGCTGCAAAACTCACTGCAAGTGACGCAGGTGCTGGGAGATGGACGGGTGTCTGCAGCTGTGGCTAACAGCTCATATTCTGTCTAAAAAATACAGTTTAGACTACCTTTGTACCAAAATAGTCAGAAAGTGATGAAGGGTTTTACTGTAGTTATTTTGAGGAATGAAAAGGTATCACAGCAAATATCCATGCGGGCAAAGACTGGAGAGAGAGTTACCGCTGTTATTTCGGGAGATGGAACTGCTAAATGACTGAGGGTGGAGAAGGACCATAAAAAGCAAGAAAAATGATTGTGCGAGAAGCCCAGCACCTTTTTCCTGGATAGTTTAAAACAAATATTTTAATTCCACTCTATTTTGAAAGTATCTTAAAATAATTTGAGACAGGATATTTTTATGATGAAAGCAATGTCACATCTTGCTAGCCCAGTTTATTGGTATGCAGACATCCACAGACATAATGCCAGTCTTTTGTATTTTGAATTTGGGAGGGTCCTTCTAGCTCTGTTTTATTTATCGCTCTCTCTACTTCCTAAATAAGGCCCAGGAGATGTCCACTGTGGTTTAGTCCCAACCTTATTCAGACCTTTCAGCCTTGTGCTCCAGCCAGACAGTGGCAGAAAGATCTACCACGCGCTGGCAGTTTGTTAGCCTGCCCACTATTCAGTGTTCGATGAAGCGGATTCTCATCTGTGAAGAAATCCACATCTGTAAGGAACCACTTTGCAAAGCACTAAATGTTAACCAAACATAAAGCAGAAAAATTTTGAAAGAATGAATGACACTTGGGCGAATGCCAAAGCAATGCCATTACATACCAGCTGCAAAAGAGTTGGGGGAGAGGCGTGCATGACAACAGCAATAAATAACAAAAAATTTAAGCAAAGGGGATAGTGTTTCCCACGTATCAGCTTTCCTGTTTTCTTCTTGTTACTTTGGGAGAATCCGGCAGTAACTCCAACCTGGGTGGATGGATTCTTTCCACCAGATCTCAGTGTTTCATCCAAACATCTCATGGCAGATTTTATCGCTACCTTATGTACTTTCCCGCCTATTTGAATTTTGTTTCGTATAAATTATCTTCTTGACTCTGGCCTGGTAAATTCACTTGGCTTGCTAACTCTTTTGTCCTTGTTTTGTGGTATCTATCAAATCAGTATGCAAGTAACATTTTCTGTCATACTAAAAGATTAGCTTTAAAGAGAAGAGAAACAGAAAAGTTCTTTGTTGCTGCACAGATTTATCATGTACTAGTAGCACATTTGGCATTACAAAAGAGATCATATAAATTGTGAAAAATGGTAATGAAATGCAGCTTGGAAATGTTATAAAGAATCCTAGTTTTACCATGGCGAAATAGAGGCAAAAGTCTAAGCAGAGAAAAAAAAAGTTAACCGAGTGACCATTGCCATTTCTGAAAAATCATGCATAGAAAAGCAGGATGTGATCGGAACAAATAATACATACCAGAAAGAGGACAGGAGAATTAAACTCTGCTTATAAGTATTCAATTGCTAGTATTTTCATCGAGATGACTTTAATAACACACAGTGCTGGCGAAGATTAAAAGCAGAACCTGCTGAGTAAGTCGGCCGCTGACCTGAGGGACGCGAGGTCTCTGCTCTGTTGCTGACGGGCCCCAGCAGCTCCGCAGGCTGGAGGCTCTCGCCCCAGGAACGACCCCTCGCCGTGGGACACGCTGCAACCTTCCCTTCTGCGTAAAGCCAGATGGGTTTGCGTCCTGCCTCTCTGACACCACGTCGTACCTTAAGACCGCTGCTATTCCTGCTCACAGGCTCGCTTTTGGCAGGTTCAACAGGACTCACAAAGCTGTAAATGAGCTGGGACTTGGATCCCCAAGCAACGGCTGGTCCTTCTGCAGGGAAAGCGGGGGTGATGCTCATGTAGGACCTGCCTGGAGTCATGAAGGGGCCACCGGTCCCCAGGTGAGCGGCGGGCATTGGCATGCGCCTCGGAGGACGCTGCGAGGTCTACTTTCCTCTGAGGTGCTTGAGCAGGAGGGGATGCTGACAAGTAGAGAGTTATTCTGCTTGCTGTCTGAGAGGCATTTCAGTATTTGCAGGATAAGCATATCGCACACAGTAAAAGAACTCCCATCGCACAGGAGACCCTAATACGGCAATATTTTATTTGCGCTCTTTGATGTTCAGCTTCCAGTTGTTTTCTGTGCGATTTAAGGAACGAGCTCTTTAGATATTTTTATGATTTCCTTTGTTAGTTTGCCAGAAAGTCCATCCTTCAAACTGGAGAGAGGAGGAAGAAACATGAGAAGCAGAGGAAAGTGGTGTTAATGTGATTTTTGGAGAAGAATTCAGGGAGGAACTGAGCACGCAGAAAGGGCTGTAACTAACGGTTACACTTATGGTAAGGAGCATTTCAAGAATCAGGAGTCCTTTCCTTCTTCCATCAAAAAATTTCCGGTATTATTTGGGTTGTCTGCTTGGTTAGTCGTTTATGGTGAAACTAAGCACCTTTTCAAGTCTTTTCTTCATGGTAAAGAAATCTGCTTTTTTATTAGATGGATAACAAAATTTTCTGCCTAAATTGCAGGAACTGTGACACAAAGAAAAAACAATTTTAGCTCTTTTTTTTTTTTTCCCTGGTTAATATGAAGAGATTACCACCATTTACAGAAAAAAGCCCATACAAATCAGTTCAGAAGGAAGCAAATTCAATCAAGCAAAGTTGATTTTTATATTTGAATGAAGGTTCGGAGAGACCTAACACTACAGTAATCTAACAAACGTATTTCATGAGCACAATACATTCAGCACTAGTATTAGAATAATGAATAAAACATTCTTAAAATGCAACAGCTTTGTGAAAAACATTTCAGTGTGCACAGCTCTCAGGTAACAGCAGAGGTGAATGATGGTGCTATATTTGTCTAGTTCAGTCTTAAGCAATCAAAACAAATAGCTATTTAAAAGAAATTTAAGGAAAAATGTCAAATTTACCCACACATGACTTTAATTCCATGAATGAGTATGTCTCTTACAGCATGCACAAAGTGATAAGGCTTACATAAATGCCCTACATCATCCAAGTAGTCACTTTCTGATCTTCAAAATCCAACAGAATTATTTATATCTTTGTATGAAATATTCATGGAAAAGTGTCCATTGCCTGAAATTTCTGCTAAAGAGGAATTTAACTTGGGTTTTTGCATTTCTTACTATCATAGTAATTTAGGTCAGGCAAGAGCCGACAATATCATCTGTCTAAAAATAGCTGATTAGTTTTATAAAGTCTTTAGATTTGTAGTAGGTATTTTGTAAAAAGCACGATATACAACAGGCCCAATCCAAGCCAACTAAAGTCAATAGTAGTATTTCCATTTATTTTAGCCTGGATGAAGCCTTACAAGCTATCTTCTTAATTACAACAGCCAACTCAGTAATTCGCCCCATATCCAATGCTACTCTGACACGATATCTTACTGTGCAGTAGCAAGCACGTATTTCCTAGGGCCAGTAATAAAACAAATAAATCCTGCCATATCCCCCTCCCAGCGCCTGCAGCGTACACTGAAATTCCCTTCTGGTTTAAACTCTCAGAATAATGAATACAAAGGCACAGGAGCAACATGACTGGTGCTATTGGGCTGAATGCAGTGAAAGCTGTAAGTGAAAATATGTGGTGTAATCTCAAGTGTTGTTGAACATGGGCCAAATTATGCAATCATTATGCCAACATATTTTACGCTAGCTTCAATTAGATTTCCTGGCTAAATAAAGATTCCTTTTTTCCCCATCTTTAATATTTTATAGCTTTTTTTCTGAATAGTGTGACCATCTTTAACTCCGTATAATGAATATGCAAAAGGCCCAAAGCAACAGATGGTAGGAAACACAGAAGTCCAATACAATAAATGCATATATATGTGTGCATATATGTCTATGTATGTAAGGTGTATATACATATACGTGTATATACATGTATGCCTTACAAGGAAGAATTTTCTCCAGAAGGTTTTGAGCTGCCATTTCCACTTAAAGTAGTTGTGGTTTTATGACCACCAGATGTCATAAAAAATCTACATTCCCGCTGGCAAGCAGGAGCTGCTTCCGTCCCCTCTCTTCATGCAAGCTCTGCTTTGCCACTGCTTTCGTTCCGGACAAGGAACGCGCCAGAGTTAATTGAATGTCATCCAGTCTGGTGAGGCGTCCCGTAAAGAAGCAAGTAAATGGAAATGTCTTAAAACATCTGAAGCTTTCCGCCATCCAGCTGTCCCCACAAAACCCTGACCTGACGCAGCTGAGCTGAGGGTGACAGTAGAAGCCAGAGGCCGGATCCCTCTCTGACGTTATTTTGCCTGGCAGAGCTCAGTGTCAGCTCTTCTCCCACTGACCTCCCCAGCTGACGGCTGCCCTTGAGATAAGGCCGTCAGTCTGGGTGAGCCCAGCCACCCAAAACCCGCCTGGGAAGCTCCACTTGCCAACCCTGACACCTCCTCTTTGTCCCGCCGCTGGTCCCTCTCAGCTGGATGGATGGCTCCTCCTCTGTCGGGCACAATCAGGCTTGGTCCTGAGCACCTCCACCCTATTCCCACCCTTCATACCAACTAATATTTATTATTTTGGCAGAAGCCCTCTGTCTGACACGCCCCAACACAGACAACAGAAAAAAGCCTCATGGCTAATTCACGCTCCTGCCCACCTTGGATTATACCGGCAAAGACGTGTAAGAAGAGGAACAGAGTGCCCCTATTTATGTATTTCAGTTTACATAGATCATAATATTGCAAAAGGGATCAGAATTCTCACCTCAGAAATACCGCTAAGCAGCAATTACTATTAAAACCTACAAGTAAGAATCTTAAAATGCTTTGCATATAATAGTTATGTATCTAATGAAGTAATATACCTAATTAGACAGACGCGTATGACAAATATAAATATTGCACACTAACTATTTAGACAGCCATACAGAAAAGTACCTTTTAAGAATAGTGCTGACTAACGATCTGAAGTCCCAAAGTTTTCAAGCTATTTAAAATGCACCTCTGAATATTATCCTTCATTTTCAAAAATTACCATTGGACTTAAAAGCACAATGGTTTCAAGACATATATCTCACGTTCCTGCTGTCTCTTTGCTCATGTCGGCTTTATCTTTTTGCATATTTTATATGTATTTATAATTAAAAAGCAGTATTTGCTGCACAGTGAGTCCTAAAAGGTTTTGCATATCATACACTACATGGAAGCAATGGATAAAGAATAGGATATATTTACTTCACCTTCTGAAAGCCATTTGCACATAACGAAATGGGAATCAGAACAATGTACCCTAATGTCAAGTAGTGGAACAAGAAGGATCAAGAATAACCTATTTTTTACTTCAGGCTGTCATTACCATTTTAAATAATACATCTCAAAAAAAATTCTGGCGGATAATTGAAAGGAAGAAATGTTCTCAGGAAGCAGGTGTTCTTCCTACTGCTACCAAATAATTTAGGATGGCACATAATATTTTGACAACGCACGGATGTGAGTGAGTGTGTGTGCGTGTGTGTGTGTGTGTCAGGCAGAAATTCTCCTCTAAGACAAAGGCTCGGTGAAAAGTACAATATGTAACGACATCAAAGGCTGCGAACCCTGAGGAGGTCGAGCTGAGACCAAAAATGTGGCACTGAGGATCATATCTAAAATATCTCCTTAGTTATTTAACAAAATGGGGAAAAGTAGGTGTAATTTCCAATTCTGACTTCTCAGTCTCAACAGAACAAACTCAACGGAAATACTTGGGAGCTGAAATTGTTTTATTAATAAGACATTGGGATGTTGCTTTTGATTTAGATTGCCAGAAGTTGTAGGCTCCACACGTTTTGAACAAGACAGGCGGTATATCACCACTGAAATCTTCATCACCTTTTCACGTTGTTCTGCACTGGAGCCAGGTAAGAACTCTGAATTTCAGGTATCAAGTGCAAAACAAGGTCAACTGTACCCAGGTAATATTTTTGCAAAGATGAGCCAAAAGTTCATAGGAAAACTTCAGATCAGCTTAGGCTTACTAGGTGCAGACCTTTATTGTGGAAGTATTTACTAGCTTCAGACTACACTACTAGCATAAATGGCATTTAGATTGAAGTCTCCAGGCCATTTGTTTTGGGTTTCATTGTGCCGGAGGCAGTTAAACATTGCACACGCGCATGCACACGCACGCACGCAGAGCTCACATTTGTTCTAACCTCAGCAGGAAATTTTCTTCAAATACTGTTCCCTCCTACAAGTAGAATAACGCTTCACTAACATTAATATTCAGGCAAAGTTAATTACCTTTGCCCTGTTGATTGCTTGAGTAAAGTAATTTATTTGCTTTCTGATTCCAGAAAGACAGACTGTGGCTCAGACCAGACCTGACCCTCTTCCCTGCACCCAGTCCCCGAAACCCGATTGTCACCTCCCACCTTATCACATCGCGATTAAAATCAGGATGTGCACTCTTTAGGCGAGGGACCCTGTCCTTCTTCAAGGAGCGGCTCACGGAAACATGTCCCGATATGACCTGTAATAATTCCCTCGATGTTGGCAATAAATTGCTAGAAAACGCGTTCCCGGGAGGCGAGAAAGGGCAGAGGAAGAGGAGGGTTTCTGTACGGGCTCAGCCAGAGCTGCCTGGTCTCTTTCCTTCAGGAGAACCTGGCTGCAGGTTTAAATAGATAATCACTAAAATTGCAATCCCAGTATTCTTCTGAGTCTCTTCTTTCTTTCTGCCTCTTTCCATCCCCTTTCATAATAAAATTTAAACCCTGAAACTCAAAGGAGGTCTCTCCAACTACATGTAAAAGTAAATTCACATTCTTGTGAACTTTGATACCAATTTGTGGCAGTATGATTTGATGCGCAACATCTCTATCTCCACCATGTCACTTGATCTGTTTCTATTTCATTAAAAACACAAACCAAAAGTGTGATTTGGTGGATTATAAAAGGACAGATCAAAACTAGAAGGCAATATTTCTCTACCTATCAGAGAAGAAAGGAAGGAAAAGAGTTTAGTTTTGCCAAAACCTGCTATAAGTTAGCAATTATTCATTAGAAGAAAATTCATTGTAACATAAATGAATATGCTAAAACTCCTTATATATGTCAAAAGCTTAAAGTTTCTGCCTGTTCTTCATTTACTGTGTTTTGTATGAGAATTGATTGCCTCTACATTGTACAACTCCATCTGTTCAAACAAAAAAGTTACCGTTAAATAAAAAAATAGCATTCAGAAATTCAAAAGTAATGTTCATAGAAATATTACGAATGCAAGAAAACTATGCATGCATTTTAAAGCTATCCATTTTACTCTCAGAGGACTGTTAGATTTACTGTGCATCCTCATTTTGCTTTAAAAAACCAAAAAAGGTATTTACCTATTTGACAAACCGAAGTGAAGGAATCGTATCTTCCACTAGCTTGAATTATAAAAATAAAGTCAAAGAATTATAATCTCAAGAGACAGAGTTAAAAGAAACAAGAAAATTCTTTTGCATAACACAACAGCTTTTCCTTTTCCTTTACAAGTTTCCCTCCACACAGGCACTTTATTTTGCCAGCTACTTTGCAATGGGTGGGAAGCATCATTTTTTAAATTATCTTGCACTAGCATAGATTGCAGCATTAAACAGTGACCCAGTAAAGCAAAACAAACAAAAGAAAAATCTTTGGATTTTGGGGAGTTCGCTCAAAACAAAATCTGAAAAAACCCTGAAGTCAGGGTTGCTGCATAGCAACGGTGATGCACAGATCAGCACTGCTGGAACAAATGCTGTTTTCCAGGAAAAAAACAAAACCAAAAACAAAACCAAGAACAATAACAAACTCTTACCTGGCCTGCGTATTAATTAAAACATCAGAGACTGAATCTCCACAGAAAAATATCATCATGCTCAAAAACTCCACCAGCCCACCTTGCCAAAGTGCAGCACTGGATATAAAAACTATCATTTCAGTAATTTATAAAAACAGAAGAGCGGAGACGAGGCTCAAGGGAGTTTAGGAAAAAGACATAAACCAAGTGTCATGGCAGTACAGGCACAGTAACTACTGTGAGAAGCAGTAAAGCAAACTGTACAGGGGATAAAATAACAAATTACCGACCACCTACTAAAGACAGATTTCTGGTTATTTGGATTTAAACATACCAGCTAGGCTGGGAAGATCAGAACCCAAACCCATTAAAAATTTTCTGGTGCCCTCCGGCACAAGAAAGGGCAAAAATTAAAATTTGGGTCCCAGTTCTGAATCCGGAGCGCAACTCCGAACACACCTGCAAAAGACTTTCCCGTATTTCTGCCCAGGTAGGTCAGGTCATTACAAACTCCTGGATCGTGCTTGTCTTCTCTGCCACTCAACCGCTCTTCCCCAACCTCGGAACAAGCAGCTAAAAAGTCCACAGGCAAAACCCACCTGCTTTAATGCATTTTGCTTGCAGAAGCACCAGCCGCGCAGGCCTGCACAGGTACGGTTTAGCACATGAAACAAGCACGGCGCCGGTCCCTCCTGCACCCTCGCAGCCCAGGCAGCTCCTCACCTCGCTCAGGGCTGGGGCGGGCGAGAAACACAGCGCTCGGCGAAAGCACACGGATGGCTAACGCATCGCTGGAAAATACTGCGAAAGGTACTCAAAAGCCCTCCCATTTGCAGTACAAGGAGGTACATCCGAACACGCCCCAGAGCAAACACATCTCTTCGCTACACCGCACTCTCGCCGCTAGCCATAGATAAGGTTCAGTTTTCCTTATGCATAAGAGGTGCTGGACCAAAGCAGCACGCAAAATATTCTGTGCTCCTTAGTAGAAAGCTCTTCCCTTCCCAAACTTCTGTAACGACCACAAGGAAGAGGGCCAATGAGACCCCAGGGAAATAACAGCCGGTAAGCTGACGCTGAAAATAAGAAGAGAATGTGTTGTTTACGGCCCTATAAAAAGGAGCCTATTTGATAAGGCTTGCTGCAAAAACAATCACTGCAGAAATTCAATTCCCTTGCAATCCATGCTGACCTTTGCCACCACATCTTGTATACAACCATGGCATTTGGATTAAATAAGTGGCCCTGCTTGTTAAAGCAGCACTTTCTGCAGGTTAACATCTCAATTTAAACTCCTCTTCGTACTGCCCTACTGTGACTGAATGGCCTTTAGAAATCTGTCGTTGATCTCAATTGAATTACGAGGCAAATTATTAAGCTGGAGTTATGAGCCCTATTATTACGCCAGAACAAAAGTGGTACGCATAGCAACTCATGTAAAGGGGTCTAGCATCATATGGGACAGAAAATTAAACACAGGTCCCGAGACAATTCCCTTGAGAGAGCAATACCAGCGTACTATGCGTGGTACACGCTGGGGGAAGCACTGCACTTTATGACATTCTCCTTCTCAAGTACTCTTTCTAAAATTTCCCAGAGTCGTCAGCTTAGCTTTTTCCCTCCTTCTCTGTTTACAGAAGATAAAATCAAGAGAATCAGGATCCAGAAGAGCTTCTGCAGAGTGTGGGTGAAAACAACAATAAAAGCCCTTGTTCTCTCTTAGCAATCCAACCAGACACTGCGCGCTGCTGATCCCGTCTCCTCCAGGACACGTGTGCCAGTACCGTTCCTAAAGATTTGAGAAAAGGTGATGAGTCAGTTCCTCTATCTTGATCAAATTCTTCTGGAACTGCAACAGCAGCAAAATGCAGTTTTATCTCCAAGAGGGGGAGAGAAATAGAGGGCACAGATTAGACACAAAGGACAGAGACAGCGCATTCCAAAACCTGAGATTCTCATTAAGCCAGAAGGAAAGAAAAACAGTGACAAATGTAGTATGCCGTGGAGCGGATAATGGAAAAGGCAAAGAAAATGTACATTATGCACAGGACATTATAATACTTTGCAGCACAAAGTTTGCACTCTTTCAGTAAAAAAAAGGAGAAAGATCTTAATGAATGCCTGAACGCTGCTTTATTCCCAAGGCGCAGGGAGAAGACTGCCCCGTGAGCACATACTGTAGACTCTAAGAATTCAAACTATAGAAAATACAATGGGAACGGAAAAGAAAAGTGGATTAGACCGTGAAATATAAGTATGACACTATTAAACAATATTACGATACTTCGTAGTGTAAAAAGAATAAAAAGTGGGATCACTGGGTTATGAAAGTTCTTCTTTCCTCAATTAAATACAGAGTATAGCATTACCTGATCGAGGGGAGAGAAAAGCTCTTGCTTCAATAGTTTTTCTAATTTACTCAATTCCTTAGAATATACTGGGAAGCTGAAAAGCCCTAATCGAAATTTATAGAGGCAGAGGAGAGTCTCAGTGAGATAAAATGTGCTGTCGGCAGTCCCCAGGCCAGCCTGGGCATCACCGCCCCGGGCTCCCCCCCGGCACCGGCGGGGTGAGGGGTGTGCTGAGCCCCCGCCTGCACCCACAGGCATGCGTGAGAACCCCGGAACACTTGTTTTCTCCAGAACTTTGGTCGAAAAGAGAGACGGGAGATGCTATGCTATACTATCGGATGAAAATCGACACCACCACTGAGCAAGAATCTGATCTTTTCTCACAAAAGGGGAAGAAGATGCCCTGGGCTGCACAAAAAGGGGATGAATTGCAACATACCGCCTAAGACATAAATTGGCTATGTGAATCCCACAAAATGTTTGCAAAATATCCTTGTCCCAAAAAACTCATAAGCACAGCAATGTTTTAAGATGCTCAAGGCCCTGGGAGTCACACCTTGAATTAGCCAATCAGAAAATAAAAGCCTTGTTTTGGCCTGAAGCATTTTAAAATGACTCTATATTACCTTGAGAGTGTTTTTTCCCCGCTCAGTGTTCATCCCTCATTTTTTTAAAGGCTTCTCAAAATATGGTTTCCAAGAAGTTATAAATATTTTTCATACCCACATGAGCGTTTTACCGTGGTGAAAGGAATCTAGAGCTGCCATCCAAGGCAGAGATGCCGTAACCCACTGCTAGGCTGCCGTGCAGAGCTTCAGTGGTGCTGTGGGACTCTCCACCACGTGGTACGTGCTGCAGAACCGGGTATAAAGATCTGCCTTTGCTACACATAAATCACTTGCTTCTGCAAGCAACAAGAAAAGTTCTGAAGGGCCTGAGCTGAAATTGAAAACTATACTGACATACCTACATGAAGCTACACAACCAACCAACCAAAGATCTAGTGCATTTGTAACACTACGGACAACTATTTATGCGTAACCGTTCCTCCAGTGGCAACGCGAAGGCTATTCCATTTCTGAGTGGCAACGGTTATCCAGAAAGGCACGTGAATGCCAACACGGTTGCACACAGAGCATGGAGGTTATAGTGCTTTAGCTACGTCAATATAATCAAAGAAACAGGTTTTCAACATAAGCAGGACTTCATTTTTACTGTGGCTAGACTTAAATGGGAAATAAAAAATGATGTATCATCAATATAACAAAACTGATTAGGAAAATTATTATTTTTAGATCATTGCTACACTGACAGAAGCCCTAGTGACCTGTGTGCTCAAAACTGAGGGGATTCTGTGATGAAGCAGGTTATTTTGTCCAGGGAAGAATACTGCTCTGCAGATTTAAAGTCTGAAGCCCTACCTAGGGCTGCCAGGCCTCCGAAACCCCTATGAACTTCAAGTACGTTCCCAGGGGCAAGAAAGAAAAAGCTTTGGGGAACCAACAAAGGACATGTATTGAAAATGAAATTTGGATTATAAACCTTACACTAATAGATAAATAATTTAAAATAATTGGTATATCCACTCACCTCAATAAAAGCTAATTTAAATAAATAAATAAAACATTTTGATTTCTAACAGCTTTTAAAATTTATTTGAAGCTCCCAGTTAAAACAAACTCTTCACAGGCAGTAAAAGACTGAAATACGTAAAACTGAAGCGATCTAAACAAGACAAACAGAAAGCATAAGGGAATGACACAGCAGCTTATTAGGAACGGTTCACAGAACAATCTTATCAGTGAAAAACTTTCCCCCCTACATTTTAAGAAAGCATCAATTTAATAGGAAAATTAATTCACCATGTTGACTAAATTAAGCCTGGAGACTTTCAGCAGGGATATAACAAACTTGTTGGGTGTTTGATTTCCAATTTACGCCCCAGACAAGTCTGAAAATAATGTAACTTAGATTCACATTAAAAATACACTCTTGTAATTATTTTCCTGCTATGCTCTGTGCATACCTAGTGTGGCTCCCCCGCCACGGGCCGGTACCTTCCGCGGATGCCGCGGAGGCTCTGCCTCCCCCTTTGCAGGGGAGTGCGGAGGTTTGTGGCGAATTATCTGGCCAGCGGCCGCTGGCGAGGCTGCAGGGCGAGCTGATGTCCATCGGAGCTCCCATCGGCTCCCGTGGGCATCGGATCAAGAGTTACACCGTGCTAAATCGAGCGGCACTGTGCCTAATAGCAGAGTTTGGTCCTCTCCCAAACCCGACCATTCAGCGCTCCCCTACGCTGCTGCCATAGGCTTGCAGTGAAAAAGCAAAATGGTGAGCATCTCCAGGGACAATGGGGACCCGAGAATTAACATCTTTCTTTACTGATGTTTCCACCGTTTTCTACCAGAAAGGGGTTGATTGTTTTTGTTTACTTTGAATAAAATGGGGAATTTAGCAATACGTCATTTTTGGACAGTGAAGCGTTTTTTAATAATCTGTCACCTAATTTTCTGGAGCAATACCTGCACCCTCTTTAAATTGAAAACTGAAACATTTAGTTTTCTTTTTAAAATATGGGCTGCTGCAGTAGTGATAGGAAAGACTCCAAAGAGGTTGTAACTCAGGTTTCCATTTAGATAAGCTGGCCATGGCCAGAGAGGTTATTTAAGCTTATCCCCACCATCGCAACGTCTCGGCTCTGCGGGCCAGCACCAGGACTCCTCATAAGGAGAGCTTTTCTTGCGGAGTGTCAGCAAGTCTAAATCTTGTGTCTGCTGGGGCATGGGAAGTAGGGGAAAATTATCTGCTATGTCAGAACCTTCAAACATGCAATAATTCCATAACCATTAACAGGTTCCTCCAGAGCATTAATCCTAACAGGTATTGAGGCATTTTGTGTATCACTATCGCACAAAACACGTGAGGAAAAAAAAGCAGGCTTCACGCAGTCCTAAGGACTAACAAATTCAAAAGCAAACATACTAACAAACCTGAGCTAAAAAAAAAGCCTATAAATATTAGTTACTTATATTTGAACATGCAACTCAAAATCCTTTTTAAGAAAAGTGTAACAAGATTTTGCTTTGGTTTCATTTGCAGGGAAAGGGAACAACCACAGTGCGACTGGGTCAATCCAATTGTTTTACACGAGAGCTATAAAAACCAGAACAGAGTCCATAAAAGTGGCTTTGCATCAGTTATTTGTTTTCTATTGAGCTTAAAGTTGCTCCGCGTGGTGTCTGATCTTGCATGCTAAATATACCCAAGGAAGGGCTGAGAATATTCCAAGTCCATTGACTCCACAGGAGGCTGACACCGCTCAACAACCCGGGCGAGGTGGCCACAAAAGCACTTTTTCCAGCCGGGAGTCTGTCTTATTCAAAGGAGATGCCTTCTCCTGCACCCCTGCCAGGCAGGTCTCGCACCTCCACCCGCTCTGTGCTGCGTGTCAGGAGCTGCCCACCACTGTGGGCCCGTCACCGCGGGAGGGGCAAGCATGGGCACTGCTTCCCTTCAAAGCACGTTGAGACGTCATCATTGAAACGCTGGTTTCCATTTATAAATTCACTGGTAACTGCTGGTTTCGGAACGGCATAAAGCTGTCAGATTCCTGCAGAAGTAACCTGGGGGTTTCAGCTAAGCCCCACGGGACAGGCGTACCTGCCCCTGACCCGAGTCCTCTTTGGCAGCGTGATGGAGGTGGGAGCGGCGGGAGCTGTCAGGCACCCCTCTGCGACCGCTGTGCGATGGCGACGGCACCAACGAGTAGGAGGCAAAGTCTGCAATTTTGCTGTAAGACAGTCCAGTTCCCTGGAAGACTATTGCAAGTCTCAAACCAATAATACTTAAAATTGGAAAGTTTTTTGTTCCTAGCTACTGAGGAAGATACTGGTAAATAACTTTTACATAATCAGTGTTCAGTGTTGATGGGATGTGAAGTCCGGCAGACTATTGAATGACATTCAGCGGGAATGGATCACTGAGTCTAAAACCTGCCTTAAATTAGGTCTGTACCCCTGTGAGGGGCCCTGCTGCACCTGATGGTGCAGCACGGGTGTGCTGGAGCTGAAGATGGACTGAACGACCCGGGATTAGCTCCCAGTTAAGTGATCTGGGCCGAATCGCTAGTAGTAACCCTGACACTCATCGAGGGGCATTCAAGGCGTGTATTAGCCCTGCTAATACTGCTGATGAGTGCTGTAAGGGAACTCCACTGCCCGGACAGACAACTGCAGCAGCCTGGCTTTATAAGTTCTTAAAATGACTGAGCACTGTTTTCAGGTGCTCTGGTAAATTTTAAAAATCACTTTCAGTTCTCTGGCATGCTTTAACATGTCAGAGAATGTAGCAGAGTGACAAGCTGTGATTCAGAATCACTAAAAGATTCAAAAAGAAGAATCAACTTATTTAAAGCCTTCAGTCTGACTTTATTTAGATATGGCCAATAAATAAACACTGCCCCAAGAAATATGGCACAATGAGATTGACATTTTGACACCGAGATGCACAAATGCACGTTATGTTCTTCTCTCACAACAGTTATTAATCACATTTTCATCTAAAATCGCTTTAACAATAATATTTCCCCAGACCCTTTCCTTAACTGAAAGCTGCTACAATTAACAAATACACCAGAATTTGATCCAGAATTTACTAAAGAAAAAGTGATAGGAAACAACATAATTCAATCACTGCGCTTTATGACAACCCATAAAGGAGACAAAATCTGTAGCTGTGTCTGTATTAGCATTAAAAAGAAGAGTGATATACTTATTACACTGATTTTCTATGTAACACTTAGTTCAGGAACTTACCCAGCTCTTAAGTACAGGCCATGTGTCTGCCTTCGCAGTAGCTTATGCAAGGGAAATGCTTCCTTTGTTTCTCTGATATAAATGATTATGCTAGGAAATTTCGTTACAGGACAGTATTCAACCCTGGTTTGCAAGGACAGAGCAAGTTATAATAAAGGGATAAAAGTTAAGAAGAAAAAACAAAAACTCCTGAAGATCTCATTTCTTCTGGCTATTGGATGTGCTGTTGTTGACTACTTACGTTACGCCTCCCTTTTCCCAGGGTATGAAATGTGGTACAGCTCCTTCTCAGGAACACATGGAGGGCAACAGGCTCAAATTATTGAGAAGGTAGGTGTGACAGCTTTCTGTGCAGGATTTTCATTAGGAGTTTATAAAACTCTCCAAAGAAATAACTTCACCACGCATTGCTCTCCCCCCACCCCCAGTTGTGCTCAGCAGTGGATACAATTTCAAGACTTTTTTTCTATTGCCAGAGGAATTTGTTGCTGCTGCATGTGTTGATAAATGAGAAATTAAAATGGTGTCCAACCTTGTCAGAACTAAATAATTTTGACAGCAATTATATCTGCTTCTTAATTGTTAGTCTTCAAGTATGTCCTACTCCTTTCTGGATCTGTGTGACCTGACACCAAATTTTTCCAGAAGAAATGCGTCTGAGTGACATTGGAGATAAACGGTATGGCAGCACGGCATCCAACAGGATCCCACCAACGCCTATTTGCAATTAGAACAGCTCAAATCCGTTAGAAGTGCTCAAGGAAAGACAGGTACTGCAGGGTTGGCCAGCTGGGGAGGACTACCTGCCTAGTGAAAAGGCGTCTAGCAGTATTCATTTCCTATGGCATGCATACCATAAACCTAAACAGTCCCATCCCTGTTCCAGGTATCACCATATTTCTAATTTCTTTGGAAATGGCTGGTTCAAAAAAAACTTAAACAGACATCTCAAAATTTTGTTCCAGTCATGAAAGTAGCCACAAAAGATAGAAGGTTGCTTGTTTTTTTGACTGGATATTCAACGGGATGCGGCCAATTAAACCGTAACGAATCACTAAAAGCGTAAGTGCCCTTTCAGGTTATTTTTGCCCAACCCATCATGACACTAATCAAAACACAACTCTGAATGACAAGGAGAATGCCTGTCATTAGTTCACAGTATGACCTTTGGGCCAGTCACGACTTCTCTACACATAGTTTTATCCACACAAAAATGCTTACAATAATTCTTAGCCACAACTCACTGTGGAGTTTGCACTTGCAAAGCACAACAAGTACATATTTATGTAGCATATCTCTAATCACAGGATTAACAGTGGGCACTTAATCAGCTGCAGAAGAGGAGCATCAATGCAGCGAGGGAGAATCCAGCTGTGTCCATTCAGGAATCATTTTAAATAAAAATTGAGCAGATATTACTTAAAGAGCCATGAACAGCGCTACAGAGCCGAGATGGAAACTGGCTCAGTTTCATTTCCAGGCATACCACGTCCTACGGACAGCACTAACTGGGGAAACAGCAAGTATTAAGGAACAATCCAAACACCTGGTACATTAACAGTTCATCAAAAATCAATTATTCTATAACCACTGATTAATATAATCTAGTTGAACATTTGTGATAATTTCAGCCACTCTAATAACTCAGTAAACTACTGAGAAGAAACATAAGAAAATAGTTACCTACAAGTATACAGCCAAAAATTGTCTGAAGATTTGAAGCAGAGAGCTCTGGTAAATAAGCAGCCTTCCAGACACCTGGAACTTCATTTTTACAGCCTTGATGCTTAGATTGCTGTGAAAATATATTAATCCTTGCTAGAGTGGAAAACTTTTTCTTGGAGTGGCAGCTTTTTGTTACCTTGCATTTCCACCCCCGGTTCCTCCATGTCCCTTTCTTCCAAATAATGCATGAAATTTGCAGTCTTGTAGTGCTAAAATCTATTACCAAATATGCTTCACTAAACCAAATTCAATGCTCAAAGGTGGAAGGTAAAAATAAATATGCAGTCCCCTAGTTGGAAAGAAACTGGTGAGGCATACAATAAACACATAATAAATCCCAAAGCTGTTTGACAAGCTAGAAGAAAGTAAGTTAATGTTGTGTAAAAGGTACACATTTATTCCTGGATTATCATCAGTCTTCTGGATCATGGCGCAAAGATTACAGAGAATAAACAGATGTAATTTGGGTAGGCGTTTTGTATTTCACTGCCTTTCTCATAGCATGGTTTATACTGCTCCTTGCTATTTGGCTAGTTATCAGTGGGCAGCTGGTGAATCTGGATGCAGCGCGCAACTAACGTAGGTGAAACAACGTGATTCAGGATTGACGATAAAGTATTACCGTTTCCTTTAAAAAACACGGAAATTCTGAGGAACTGGAGAATATTAAATATCTTAAATGTCATTTGATATTTTATTTGGATGTAAAAATACCTACTGGTAAGGCCCTTCTTAAAAAAGAAAAAAAGAAATGTTTCACACAGATCATGCCGATTTCTGTGGCCATTTTATTAGAAATCCATTATTATTATTATTATTATTATTATTATTATTATTATTATTATTATTATTATTATTAGAAAGGAAGACTTTTTTTTATTTATGGGGGTTTATTGCTTATTTCTTACTTTAGGAAATCATGGGTTTTCTGGAAGTTAAATTTCCGGTGCTTACAGCTGTTCTGTTTTGCAACGTATTTTGGAGACATCTTTGGCTTCAAACTAAACTATATGTATCAAGATTTAAGTAAATGTTATGTAATACCCGTTAAATCAATGAAAATCCTTCTTCAGTAGGTTGGGGATAAGCTCTTTTGTCCAAAAAAACTTTCAAAATTCTGCACATTTATATTTTATCCACTGCATTTACAACAGAGGAGTCATTTGTTATTCATACAACACCCATTAACAAGGAGGTTTCAGCCAGGGCTAGCTCTCCACACCGCAGCTCTCGGAGAAAGACAAACGAAAATGCAGAGTTACAGCCCCCAAAAGTCTACGCTCTATGAAGCGATGAAGCCACCAAAGGAAGCACAGACAACGCGGGTGCAAAGTCTCTAGAGGAGACCCGTCCCTGCTCCTGCGCTTTGTCGTTCCCTGGAAGATGGGTACGTTTCTCAGTAGACCTTTCAGCTCATAAAGCTGGAAGAGGAGATGGGGGCACAGTGAATAAGTACTCACTGCTGCTTTTGTTGTACGGCAGGTTGCATCTCCAAACAGGCTGTGGGTGAGACTTCCGCACTTCCAGCTGTGTGGGAGAAACTTGCTTCCCTTTGCCATGTCGGCTTCGTTCTGCGAAAGCAGCTGGCAGAGGAGACGGGAAGATTTCTGGGAAAACAGAGTGGCCATCAAAGGTTAAAATTTAAAGAAGTTTCCCCTAAAATCTTGTTGCATAAGTACAGGTTCTACTGGACCAGTTGTGAATAAATAATCTTAGTTTGTTATTGCTGACCTTTTTGTAAGTCTCTAGCAGTGCTGGTTTCCTCTGGTACTTTTTGAGTTACATAAGGTCATCAATAGTTTACAGAAAAAGCTCCCGTACCCACATCAAATAAATACTTAGAATTATTGCTAAGGAAATGGCCTTCACATGAGAGTGAGTTTGCAAGACACTATTTTTCCCCAAAAGATACATTGTACAAGGGAAATCATCCTCTCTTCACATCCATTGGGGCTGAATTCTTACTATTCAGCTCTGCTACACCTGCTCCTACGGACTACGAAGTCATCGTGCAGCCTTTTCTCTGGGGACTAAGCCCTCATCAACAAGAGCATTAGCTTAAAGAGTTATGTCCCTAGCTGGAAGGTGTGGCAGAATAAGAGCTAGGCGGTGACACCGACACCGAACATGGAAAAATGGAATAAAACATGGAGAATAAAACATGTAAAGTATCTTCAGGGTATTTACAGCCTGCAAGGAAGTGCAATACTGGAGCCATGTAAAATCTATCTCCAAATTCACTGCTAGAGTCAAAGTCAGTAAGACATTTCCCTCTCTAAAGCTGAAAATAAGGCTTAAAGTATAGGAAGGGCTTTATTTTGATTCACACCTATTTTATTATAGACATAACTGCAAAAACCTTCAGATAACTAAGAACAGTCTTTAATTAACATGAGGACAATGGTGAATTTACAGCATGATGCTCAAGTGCAGAAGTAACAACATAACCACAATTATGAGAGCACTCCCAATATATCTGTACCTTGAAAGGATTTTTAAGGTTGGACATTTTCCAAAGGAACCTGCCATCATTCTGAAAGTGGTAAAATTGAATTTGCCTCCAAGAATTAATGTAGAGGCAAATTTTCAGTAGTACAGACAACATTTATTTCTCCTTTCTCCTCCTAACTTACCCATGTTTTTTCACTTTAGTACTATTATTGTTGCATATTAAGATTGGAGAACTTTTCAGGCCAGACTTCTATTTTAATTAAAATGTGGCAGCAACAGCTGTTTGTCATTGAGCTGCAGTTCATTTGGTGAAAGAGAATCAGTGTGTTTTACATAGCAAGAACAAACTACACTTAAATATGACTCATTCCTAGTATATTGACTTTGTCTGCTGCACTGTAAATACCCAGGCACTCAGGTTATGACTGGCAACATAAAACACCGAGACTCTGTGACAACTGAGTATGGTAGGGATGACTCATGTCTTTGAGCATCTGTCTTGGACAAGGGATGCAATGCTCAGGAAGAGTTTATGAAGCCAGGATAGTAATGGGCTATGATGAGGTTTTCGCAATTTGGGATAAGGCAGCATGGTGGGTTTTGTAGAGCAAGGTAAGAGCGCGTTACACAGGAAGCTTTCACAGCATGCAAGACCTCTTCAGTGCAAGCACTAAATGGTCCTCAAATTGGTCATCCGTTCCCAAATGAACCTCTTTGATAAAAGCCAAGGACTGCAGCTGGAGGCAGAGTGATCTGCGGCATCTGCGTGACCCAGAAAGAATGCTACAGCAAACCACTGACTTTCCACCATAATCCCAACTACACTGAAGGGGGTCGACCCTAAGCCAGAGGATGCTATTACAGTAACACGTGCAAGGAACAGACTCAGTGAGCCCATATTCGGATAAAAGGAGGAAGCGTCTTGTTTGTGGTGTTCATGCAGAGGTTTCTCTGAGTGCCTAGAGAACCTCAGGACTTTCACCCGTGCCAAAGCTCATGCCTCAGCACCCTAAAGAAGCAGAGTTGGTGCCAGCAGATCAGGATAAGGGTCTGCTCTTGCAATAATTTAGGATCTGATGGAAGAATTAACCGCTTTAGCAACAGTGTTGAAGTCAGGGGTTCGTTTTCTTGGTGGCATGGAGTAGCTCAGTGGCTCTTCATAAATGCTGAAAAAATTATGTTCCCTCTGTAGGCATCCAGATCTTGAAGATATTTCCATCAAATGTTCCCAGAGAATTTCTTCACAGCCTGGTAGTTATAGGGAAGGAACACGGAAGGGTGACTTTCAATGTTGCTTGCAGCGTTTACTTTATGCCGAAAATTGGCATTTGGATACACACTTGGGGGAGAAATTGTAGCTCCAAAATATCGCAGGTCAGTCTACGCTGTTTTCTTTCTTTTAAAAATGCTTAGCACTTCTGAACAACTTTCCACCACGAAGTTCCACTTGCACCTGAAAGGTGGCCAGCCCTGCTCCCTCCTTCCCTTGGGAAGGGTGGACTTAATACGATGGGCCAGATGAAGTGACTTACCAAGGCTTGCATGCCAAGATCTGTAGTTAAGGTACGAACAGTAAAGGTTCCCTGCTAAATGAGTGAACAAATAATAAGCTAATACCATGCAGCATGTGCACTTTTAATCTTCAATTCCATTTGAAGTAATTACATTCTGACAACGTGCGGGTGTATTAACCTAGTTTTTGCAGGAAGCTAGGCAGAAAATACGTCCACAAAAGGATTAAAACTTCCCTGAGACTAATTCCTGGCTTCAAAACCACATTTCTCTCTTACAGAAGGTCTCTCTGCTCAGATAAATCACAGCAATTACATTTTATTCTTCGATATATTTTTCTGTTTTTATTTTCTGGTGTAAGTCATTATTTTTATACCACTCATTTCAAAAGTCTCAGGTCTGGTTCGCGTCCTAAGTAGATAATGGAAGGTTACCTTTTAATGCCATCATTTACCGTTTATTCCTATTGCAATGACATGTCTCCTTGGTTTTTTTATTGCAAGATGGCCAGTCACTGGGAAAAACAGCTGCAAATGCATGACAGGCTCACTTAAGAGGGAAAAAAAATTCCTCTCTCCATGCCTTTTAATTAAACATCATACAAATTAGAGGCAGAGCCCTAGCTACTGCACCTCATGGGCCAAGTCAGGGAGTTAAACCTTTGTCCAAAGTTCCAGAGAAATACATAAATTTAAACAAAATATGACAACGTTTTAGCCAACAGGAGTCAGCAGCCTTTATGGGGGAAACAAATGCTTCTCTTTCTACCACCTTCCCCCTGGCCTTTGAAGCCAGCATTCCCACATATTACTCCTCTGGAGAACAACCGAACTATGAAAATCATTTATTTTTTTTTCCCCAGCCTTCTCCTGCCCCCTCTTTTTGAAAATGGCCTCTCTTAAAACAAAGCCTTTCAGCAAAAACTCAAAGGAAGAGGCAGCAAGGAGGTTGGTTTTTAAATCTTTTGTGAAAAACAGCGATTTTGAAGTATTGATTTTTGATATTTTTGTCCTTCTTCCCAGGCTTTTTGTCATGAACATCAAACAGAATGGCTGTTCCTTTTGCTCCTGTTGACTGTAGTCCGGCCAAATTTCTGTCATCTTCTGAAAGCTGAAGACTGAGAAGGGAAAAGCAAAATAAAAATTTACCCCAGAACCTCATGTCCTCAATTTGTAAATGTTATGCATAGCCAACTCTTTCTGAAAGTTGCAGGAGTTAATTTAAGAGTATTCATAACAGATTACAGTATAGAGAATTACTTCAATCTGTTAAACACTCATTAAGTTCAGCAGAAAAAACAAGTCAGTATTTTCTTCGAAGGTGTATTCCAAGAAGGGAAAAGATCCAAACCAAAATTAATTTTGAAATATTTCCATCGAAGGAACCCTTTTCCCTCTCCTTTTTTTTTCCCCTCCAGCTTTCCTTTGCATTTATTTCTTGTTTTGCATGAGTGCAAACCTGCTCAGGTGGACACGGGAGCCATACCAGCCACTGGAAGTACGATATAAGCTGAGTGCTGTTCCTCCCATCGCTCTGCCACTGCTCTGGGTGCAGGAGGGAAGGGCCAGGTGTGCTGTTAAGAACCAAAAGGCGCTTTCCTATGAGCAGTGTGTACAAAGGAGATGAACACTCGAGTTAATTACTGTACAGTTTAATGAGGAAAACACCACTTCATTAAAGGGCTTTGCTCTTTACTGGACTGTTCTTTACGCACAAACAGACTGAAAGGCCGAAATTGCTGTTATTACACACCAGCTTACAGAAAGCTAAAGGCTGGGTTTTTCACTAAGAGAAAACTTAAAATCTTACATTTAGGTGTCAAACTGAGTATTAATAGAAAGCAGTCAGACCTGAATGCAAGCTTTCTGAGTCACAATTTGGGTCTACATGTATATTTTTAAAACCAGTTTAGATTAATATTAATGATAATAAACTTAAAATTTAATACCTTTCTTATGAACAACGGAAATCACCTTATAAAGGAAAGATGTTTTCATTTATGACCTGGAAACTAAGCAGCAAACCATTTCTTGTAGTTCCCTGCAAGCAGTACGGAGAGCGGTGACACTGTCCATGGCAGTTGAGAGCACACAACTGTGAATCTCTCTAAATTCATTCTATGTCCCACAGGCTTTTAGTCTGTTGGGTTTGGGTTTTGCAGCATAAACATTTTCTGAAACGATTCAAAAGCTGTGCGACTACCTGCAAGTGATACCCTCCCTGAAGCCAACCAAGCATGCACCCACCTTTTCCACAGGCAGCCCCTCAGAAAGGAAAGCCTACAAATCTCTGCTCCATCACTTTCACATTTGCAGTGACGTATGAAAGGTAAAGACACGACGGAGACCGCAAGAAACTCAACAACCTGCAACTTCTGATTTCACGTTCTGTAAACTTCCACTGTTTCCTTTCTACTTCAGCGATTTAGTTTTGCTTGTAAAGGCTCTCTTGTTGCTTCCAAGACCAAACACAGAATGAACAAAACCAGATCAGAATATCAGCATAGGAACTGACAGAAACTGCAGCATATCCATCTGGCTGCCAGCGCGACTAGTCGCTTTGCATCAGTTCACCAGAGGGATGCTGCTCTACGGTCAGCAACTGCTTGAAAAGCTGGTAGGATGCACACAAATACCTTGAATCTATCCGGATTGGCACAAATGAGGGCAGCAGGTATAAAACATTAGATCGAAGAAAGTAATGCAGGACTGGGCTTCAGTCAGAGTGGAGCCACGATTTCACCATGGAAATAGCCTAGAGCTGAGCTGGTGATGTTCTTCAAAGTGCGGTGCCCAGAGGATGCATTACTCCCCCGAATGAAGCACCGATTTGGAAACTCACACAGCCTGAAGAAGAGCAAAGCAATTCTAGAGACTCAGTTTAAACAAGCTAAAATCTGTCCTCTGTACAGTGCCAGTTTCTACTTACACATTCCTGTTTTGCACAAAGGCAAATAAGAGCAAAATCTGGCCCCAAAAGTGCCAAGAGTTCTTTGAATACTAATTCAGGCTTTTAAAATATGCAAGTATATATATATATAAAAGCACAGCTCAGATTTGAAAAACAACCCAAATTGGCTTTAAAATGTCTGCACTCTGTTTCCTAGACCTCCACCAGGCAGACCACGGGTCCTGCATACGGCCAATGCTCCATCACTAGAGGAATAAGTCCATTTTACCAGTGCTGGTGCCAGGACTCACACTTAGCTGAGCACTCTTGCACAGCTTGCAGCGTGGAGCACGGCGTCCCTGATCCAGAAGCTGCTCAGACGCGAGCTCCCTGGGATGCAGTACCTGGCTTCAGGAGAAGTTTGGCAAATTGGGGGGTTTTGCCACATCATGGAGCAGGCTTTTTTTGAGTTTTTACAGGATGACAAACACAGCCAAAATATTCAGTGACATATTTTCAGAGTTGGAGTTACCGAATGGAAAAGCCAATGACGGGCAGGTCGAAGCAGTGCAGACGGTACGCTCAGCACACAGGTCTGCCAGCTTCAACTAATGGTGCCACGTTGGTTTGGCAATGCTGTCTGCTGCAGCGAGAGTAAGTCATAACAGCTGTAGTTAGATGTCAGACCAAAACGACACCAGAACTCCTGCAGCATGGCATAAACCATTTAATATTGACTGTTGTAGAATAATTTTCCTTAGGGACAGAATAGGAGTATACACTTTGAGCACCATTAAATGTGCCCTCTGAGCACCCGCTAGTACCTATGCTATATGGAAGGCAGGATGTAAATAGTTGAAACAGATACAGGAAAACTACAAGTGGTGTGACCATTTCGACTGGTGTAACTGATGGCGTCTCAAACAGGCTTAGACAGAGTGGTTTGATTGCTCGTTTACTGAAAGCAATCTTTCTCCTGGAGACCTAGTCAATCCCACAATTTGTTTTACAGCGGGTGTATAATTTTTGCGTTCCATGCGTGGCACACAGAAGCCAACAAAGAACTTAAGATCACAGTAAGATATTTTCCCTAGCCAAAATATATACAGTGCCATTCACAGCAAAATGGTTTAACAATCTAACAGAAATTTGGTGGGTAAGCCTTGTTTTTCAGAGGTGACTACTTCAAAGGAAAAGTTTGTTTTACAGACTTCTAATTTTTTTTATTATGTACAGGTCTTATCCCTTAGCACTTCATATCAGCAGGTAGTTAAGCTTCCCAAAGTCTCATTTCAGGATTTTCACTCGATTCAGTTCTTTCATTGAAACAGTGCCAGCTCGTGCTTTTAAAAAATTTATGAGCTCCTCTTTGAGATTTGTACATGAGGCATAAGCTGGGCAGCTACCTTAGGATTGTTCAGCCTTAACACAAATACTTTAAAAAATTCATTAGCTTATTACAGCAACTAAAATTTCCAGGAATTTTATTATACAGGATGGTAACCTGCATGGCAATTAACCAGCAATTAATTACTTTAAAGTATATTCACTTGACCGCTTGAGAATGGGATGACTACTTATTTTGTGTTTTAAACAAAGAACAATGCTTTGAAGTAGTGCAAGGCAGCTTCCGCAAACCTTTTCAAATAGCTGCTGTGAAACCAGGCCCAGTTGCTCAATACTGGTGTTAATGGGCATGTGGCCGTTCCCTTCACTCATGGTAAAAAACAATCTTACCAATTTTATTGCAGCGATGCTCAGGAACATCAGGCTTGGATAGCAGTTGTCATGTGCAGTGTGCTGCACAAATAAAATATAACCCCTGCATCACTGATTTTGCAGTCTAAATTACAGGATTTATGTTTGTAGACAGACTTTCATAGATGGAGTTAATCTTCTATAACTTATTTTGTATCAGTGGTTTTGCATGTTATCATTGTTTATGAATGAAAAAGCACTGACTTTAACATTAAGATAAATTTTAGCGGACCATTTGAAAGCTCTGAAAAGGATTGCATGATGTACATAAAACAAATATGGCATATATCTTACTGTTACAGCTCTCCTCTGCCTATTTATTTTGCATTTAATTTTCTTCAGTGAATCAAAAGGGGCCAGAATACTCAATCTCTGGGAGTAAGAAAATGTCCTTTTTATCAAGTAGAATACATGCTTTTAGATGAACTTTTTCTCTCTAGAATAGCTTCTCCATAGGCAAGTAAAACCACAGGGAAAGGCATGTCATCGAATCATTTCCATGGATACGATAGTCTTCCTTTCATATTTTCTATCTATTTCTGTTCTATCTCAAACTGTTTCAAAGTAACTTTAGAAATAAACTGTGCCTTTTTAAAATGATGTTAGATACTGATATTTCTATTTAGATTCTGACTTTAATGTCTATTTTATTAACGCCAAGCATTTACACTTCTGTGCTCTCACCTTGTATCCCTTTGTTAAATAATGTAAAAAAGGATTTTCCAAAGGGTTTAAAAAAATATTTGAGGGAAACAGGAAAAAGGGAAAGACAGTCTACCACATACGTACACTGTCTTTTTATGACAAGTTTTCTCTCCATAGCTTACTACGATCAAAATACCGTAACCACAGTGGCATCTTCCAGATTGCAAAGAGAGCTCATTACTCCAACATATTTGCAATATCACGTTATAAAGACTTATAAAATATCTGCATTTATACTGGAAAACAGAAAATTGCTGTTAAAAACTAGGGAGAAAAAATGGGATGGAAGTAATTTTACCTATGCAAAATAAAGGTTAAATTGTAAAACAGATACATTTACTCCACTATTTATAAATGCAGACATACATATCAGGTTTTTTGTGAATAATATACAGCATGCTTAAAACTTGGCCATCCAATTACAATGTTTTGCTGCCTTTCTGTGGGGCAAGGTAGGCAATAAAGACACATTATGTCTTCACATGAGCTGTGAAACAGCTCTGTAATGGCTCTTTGCTGTCTGGTCTGAGCAAAGGGCTTAAAGCAACTCTGCTCTTTTGGGTCTAAGTGCACTTTCACTACAGCATGTTTGTGATACCCTGCGCTCCCTCTTAGCTTCCCCAGTAAAAGCTCTCCCTTCCCCTCATTACTTCAGAATACGTGACTCCATTTTAGCCTTGCTTCCCAGCCAGGTGTTCTTTTGGCAGGGGCTACCGAACTATTCTCGTGCTATTCTCGGGCTACGCTCCTGCTTGAAGTCAAGGGAAGCTTTGAGCCGTGAAGACCAGGTTTATGAGGTTTTTGTCAGCCAATGTAAATCCAGTGATGATGCCCATGCTTGCCACATTTTCAGACCTGTCCGAAAGTGAATTTGAATTTTCCAAGTCTTTTTTTTTTTTTTAAGGTACCCAGATGTTCAAGGGTACCACATCAGTCAACTGCAGCTCTGCGTTTTGGATGCTGTAAACTAAACTCGGTTTATGACTGATATCTGGACTTCTGGTGCTTGCTTATGGTCAGCTCTCCACCTCCTCTCTCTTCACGTCCCAGCCCTTGGTCTCCTGGGCATCCCACATGTGCTTTGAGGAATGAGTCACCATTACTTGTGCACATTTCACCTCTTTTTGAAGACCCACCGATGTGAATACTAGCACATGCACCACTGCATGATAGCACCACTGCTGTGCTGGTATGACAAATTTTTTTAGGTTGGTATTATGCCTTTGAATTCAATTATACAACTTGGATAGCAATAACAACCGCCAGCCAGAGTGAAGGGAATACTTTGTGACAGAAATCAAAAGCGCGCTTGTTGCGAACGTAACATACAGACCGAAAAAACAAACCCAAGCCTCTCTCCATCCTTTCTTCCCCCTCTCCTCCAATACAGTAGATTTCATTTTGGCTGTGATGTAAAGCCCTGCAGAAGGAGCAGAAGGATTTTCACTGACCTCTGGAGCCTGCGCGTCCTCCGGCTCTGCCAGGCAGGCAGAGGGGAGCCGTAAATTCTCTCTTCAGGCCACTTGGCAGAACTAATCTCTTTTAGTCTGCTCTCTTTATGGCATCTCTTCGGTCTGAAAAAACTCCGATTTATTGACTGTCAGGAAAGACCACAAGGCCTATATCTTTCTTCAGTAGTTCACTTTCCTCAGCGGTGTGGAGTGGCAAGGGAGCGAATTTAAAAGAAGCCTTTCACTCGCTTAAGCCTGGTAGGGTTGCATAGTGTTACATCAACAGATAATATTATTCTCAAGAGAAAAAAAATGTACTTGCATTTGACAAATTAATGAAAAATTAGGACCCTCTGTCTCTTGCAAGCGATTCACATCTTCCTGTAAGCAAACAAGAGCATGGCATGGAACAGAATAGCTGGAACTAAATAATTTTCATAGCGAGGTCATCAGGTGTTTGGCCCCCAGCACCAGTGAGCCCCATGGCTGACCTGAGGGCCGCACTGCCCTACCTGTATTGCTCCGTTTTCTGTAAAACCTATTAGAATTACTCCTATGTGACCTAGGTTTAGCACCTTCCCTTACTTTCAGGGTGAAAAAAAAAAGAGACATCATCTCAGGGCTTTGTGACAGTTTAACGGATTAGTCCCATAGCTCTGACTTTATTGATTCCCTCCCCAGCGTGATCTCTTGGGAAGAAGTGTATGCATTTTGTGAAGCAGTTAGATTTAGAGATCGAAAAGAGAAGAGGGACTTGAAGATTCATAGAATAAAAATAATTACCTTTGATTCTGAATGTCTGGGGTTTTTTTTACCCAATCTGGCAAGACTACAAAGTAATTAGTTAAGGAAAATACTATTTATATAAGATTAGTACTTAAATGTCTTCAATAAGATACTCATTGGCATAATGCTGTGAAGGGCAATAGTTAAATATTAACTGTTTGGGCACAAACAGATCAGAAAAATAACGACAGCTATTCCGACTTTACAGGTCAAAAGTAAGTTGCAGCTAGACCAAGTGATTCATGCGAGGTCACCCACAGAGCCTGCAGCGGGAGCACAAACTGAGCGGCAATATTTTGCATACCGATATACTGCTTTAACCACCAGCTTATCCTTCCTCTCCTAATTCCCTGAACCTACTCTGTCACAGTCATCATAGGACAGAAGCTGGAATTTAAATGCAGTTACATACCACATTTACCATCTCACCCCAAAGGATTTAATGGAATTAATCTGAATGAAGTTATTCACATGCATACGAGTATTTGCAGAACTGGTCCTTGAATGGGAAACATTCTGAAACACGTACCCTGCAAGGGGAAAAACGCTTGGACCACTCTTTCCTGCTACATGTATATGTTGCATCTGTAAATCGTAAACATAAGGTAAAACTACTGCAAAGCCTTGATGGCGTTTGGAGTTGAAAACTATCTGTTTTGGTCTGCTGGTTTGAAAATGGTTTTCTTGATGAAACTCATGAGTCCACTGGAGACTGAGACACAGATGGATGAGCTGAGCATATGATAAACCTGCTGCATGAGTTTGTAGTTAATTGCCCATCATCTTTTTTGTCTCACCATAAAAAATTTCACGCCCACCTTGCACAGTAAAGGTAACCTGAGTGTCATAAACCATTTGTCTCCTGTGCTTTCCTTGCTGCATTATCCAGTCGGTCTTGTTGTTAGAGTGCTGTTGAGACAAGACAAATTTGCTAAGCCTTTTTACAGATGAAGCGCACTGCATCTTTTATCAAATGATCTCCATTCTCTAATGAGAAGAAACACCTTCCAGAGTCATTTGCATACTAATATCTTTATTTCTAAAACAATAAGCAGTCTGTAACTCACAGAGCCCTTAGTCAGAATAGAGCGATTTCATTTGCATGAGCAAAGTGCGGAGAGCTCGCAAAGAAAATACGTCCCCTTACCACGGGCACAGACAGAGGGGCGGAGGGGTCCAATAGAGGAAACATTAAATGGGCGGGCAGTCCATGAGAGAAGCATCGCTGTCCTCCTCCGGCCTTCACAGCTCCTGTTGGGCCAACAGCTCCTGCCTCCTGCAGGAACCAGGGTGCAAGGCTGGTAGTTAGGCTGCAGGACAAGAGGGCTTGAAAACGAGCTGATACCACAGGTACCACCAGTGCTTCTCAAATGTGTTTATCACTGGTACATTTCCCTCTCCTTGTTTATTGTTACTTGGGGACAAAATATCGCAGAAACTGGTCATTTCAGGGCAGTACAGCAGTCTTACTCTGAGCAATAGGAAAGACAAAAGTCTGTCTAACCACCGCACTTCTAAATCTGCTCTCAGAAAATCTACTTTTTTGCTTGGATGCCACAATACAGAAAGGCTGCCCTTCCCCGAGACAGCTCAAAGGCAAACAGTGTCAGTCTGCTGGGGCGTCGGGTCCCTTCCTGCCTTCCAGTGTCTCTGCTCATCTGAGCTGAGTCTGGTGAGCATCGTCCATTAAACAAAGGGAAAAGAGACAAAAAGGTCTTCCTTGCACTGAGTCACTTCAAAGAAAACTGGAATCTTCTCTTGATCCTAGTGGTGTTGCCTAACGGGCCATCTAGAAACAGCCAAAACACTTACTGATGTCAGAGCTTCCCCAAAAAACAGCTTTTCTTCAGCTATCAGATACTTTAAGTAGGAATGAACAAAGTTAAGTCTGATGGGCACTTAAAGGAACTAGCCCCGATTTCCCTGGTGTGCTTTACAGTTCATGGCCCTGATTTACAGAACTTAAATCTTTGGCAAATAGATTTTCCCTATTCCTCTCACAGCACCGACTCACTTACCCTTTCCATGGCTCCCCTTCCAGTAGCAGCAAAAAGGAGAGGAGCTGCCAACACAGTGCTCATTGCCCTTGAAAAGCTTCTGGAAACAAGGAGGAGTCTGCTGAGCACCTAATTTTACGGTTTGCTGAATATAAGCAGAAATATCTTATAGAACAGGAACAAACTCTTCCAACAGTCACCACGTAGCACACAGACATTGACAACACCACTGGTAATTGAAGTGGGGGGTCTATATTTATTAATCTAAGAGGGTGACTATTTTAAGCACTTGAGAAGTGATGAAATGACTAAAAATAGTCCTCTATTGAAATAAGGTCTAGAACTTAAATAATCTTGTTAGCATTAGGAAACATTGCTCTCTAAGAGGTTCCTGTGAAAGTGCGTTACAGGTGACCATTTTTCCCCTCAAAGAGGAGCCATCCCACATTACGTGTGTTTCCTTCTGACTGTATTAAAACAAACATTAAATGGAAGGTGGTTTTTTCCCATCTCTTTCAAAAGGCTGCCACCATATGGGGGATTTGTTTTAATACAAGGATCAGTTTTGGGTTTTGTAAATACATCTTAGTGAGGCATCATCTCACTGTCTGAAAGGAGATGATGCTCCAGGTCAGCCAAGGAGCTGTGGTACCTCACGAGGAATAATGGCACAGAAATAGCTCCGTACCATGAAGGGCTTAGGACTGTAATTGCCTTCCTCTTAAAAAGATGTACTTCCTGCAAAATGTGTAGTTTATCCATTTGGGTTATAAACATTTCTGTGTATTTTGAACTGCACAACTTAAATTCTGCTGCACTGTAGCAAAAACTACCAACTTTCCCTCTACGTACTTTAAAGGATTGTTGTCAGCGACCTACACTTTCTCATCTTGCCACCTTAAAAACTTAAACATCCATAATGCTAGTCTGCATCTTTTCATGGTGAAGATCTTTTTTTCTCACACATCTTTTTAGCAGTGATGTTGCAATTAGCATGAACTATTTTATGGGTATCCTTACAGAAGCCAGTAAAGCTCATGGCATCAAGAAGAGCAGGCCAGCCCCAGGCTCAGCGCATTGCTAGGAGGGAATACGCAGCTCAACAGCCCACGATGCTGGATGGGCTCCCCGCCGCTGGATCCCTGTCGGGATGCTACCAGGTACACAGACGAGGTAAGTTCTGCCACACTTCTTCAGCAAGCATGAAACCTCACCATGCTGTTTACATCTCGAATGTGCGGAGAGACCCTATTTCTTCAATTAAAAGCCTCAGCTTAAAGTTGCACATAGAAATAAGTGGTTTACTGACTAGTGATGTAGATCACTTACTTCCAAATGGCAGAAGGAGTCTGATTAAGATAAGCTCAGACCAGAGCAGAAATGAAAAATGGACTTTTCCGAAATGTGAAATCATTAAAAAAAACATTGTTCTGTGTTCTCATTCGTTTCCAGACTCTAGCAGTAAGCAAGAACAAAAATACAGACAGGAGAAACACTGAGCAGTTACCATGCCACAGTATTTTTTACTTGCTTCAAATTTGAAGGCATGTTTTATAAGGAAACTGCCTCTACAGAAGTTTCATTCTACTGAATAACAGAAGAGTATTTTGAATAAGGTATGCATAAGCTCCTAGGCCAAGTTCTGAACACTACAGATACTTGTAACTAATTCAGATTTTTAGAAAAAAAAGTGCAAGTATCCTTCCCATTTCTTTTCTTTAAAAGGTGTATATACAAAGAGTTGGCTTCTAGACGTTAGAACACACAAGTTAAATGGTGGATTTCAGCAAACTGATACCCCTATTCCATAGTATGGATTAAACATATGTAACCAAAAAAAGCATTAGACCTATACAAGGAATAGGAAACAAGACAGCAAATCATCTTCTTCACACTGACAAAGTTGTAAGAAACGTCTAGTGGTAGCATTGCCTGAATAAAACTGTGCGTTAAAGCCATCAATAGGCTACAAAAAGCCAGCTATTTCATGGCTGCATAAATACTTCTTTGCTGTCATCATGGTTTAACCCCAGCCGGCAACTCAGCCCCACGCAGCCGCTCACTCACTTCCCCCCCACCCAGTGGGATGGGGGAGA
>JAVKLA010000036.1:23158260-23178534 GCA_034782735.1 Sagittarius serpentarius | reverse complement strand
TGGGCAGGAGAAGCTGAAAAGTCCTTGACTGAGTCTAAACACGACTGAGCAACAACTGAAACCATCGGGGTGTTACCGACATCCTTCTCGTACTAAACCCAAACCCCAGCGCTGTACCAGCTGCTAGGGAGAGAATTCACTCCGTCGCAGCCGAAACCAGGACAGATGTTACTACAGAGGTGAGCAGGGAGCAGTTTGTCAGTGCAGCTACCAGCACCACAGTCCCCGAGAAGGTGGTGTCGGAGGGGCCCTGCAGCGCTGCTGGGTGTGGGGCCACCCCCAGCTGTAGGAGCCGTGACCATATCTAAAGGTCTTTTACCAGTAAGCTGCACAAAGAAAATCGGCTGTAAACTCAGCATGAGGTGGAAAGTGCCACGAGGTGACATAACTGCAAGATTATATTGCATGGGCGGCCATCCACTTGCTGCATGATAAATACACCGTGCACCATTAACTCACCTGTGCAGCTCTCAGCAAGGGCTGTAGGAATTGTTTTTTTCAGAAGCCGGGCAGATAAAAGGAGTGGCAATGAAGAAAACAATACAGTTTACTACGCAAACGTCATCTCGCACCTACTTGACTCGTGTAGCTGTGGACGTGAAACAGAAAGCTTATGCTCACAGGGTATGCGAGGGTGACCTGGGTCTGCCTGAGCAGCGCTGCATTTTCAGTCAGCGGACAAGCAACGGGTGAATAGTGAAAGCTCTTACTCTGCAGGCCCTGTGGGAATAAACATAAAGCAAAGAAAGACACCATTTTTTTCTGGATTGCTATTGCAGTTAAGTATTAAACTAAAGAAAATGAGAGAATATGAAATGAGGGAAGTGTGAAGATTTTCCTTGCCTCGGAATTTCTCCACAAGATCCGACACTATTGTACGCTGAAGCCGCTCTGCTGATAGTCCTGCAGTCACATTGGATTATGTCAGCTGAAGAACTAATCCTAAAATTGTACATGAATTTGATAAATAAAGGTGATTCTTCGTCTCTCAGTGGAACTGATCAAGCCAGAGGTTCTTCCTGTTAACTTACAGATGTTATCTAAAGATTAAGTTCCAATCTGATCTGAGTGTTTGTTCAACAAAACACTGTAGTACCTGCACACGAGGGTTAAACAGAGTGAGAACTTCCAAATAACACTATTCTTAAACTTCATTCTCCTTGCGGACCCATTTTCAAAGGACAAAAAGAGACCGATTCCATGCTTTGCATGGAATATCAAAGCAATGTCCTGACCAGGCTACCAGTTCACTCCCTAACATACATGTTCCCTTTGCCTGACACAGAGATGCAAATAGTCCAGCACTGACTCACCGAAGTACGTGCAACTCTGTAGATTCCTCTTCCGTTAAAAAACTGTGATTTACCCAAGCACTTATTTTACTGTTTGCGTGGCTCAAAGGTGCCAGCTGCTGCATTCGCGTGGATATGAAATGCAGGAAGGGCAATACAGGCATGATGTGAAAACAGAGCTCAGAGGAGGAAATTTCTGCCCCAGGCTCACCGTGCTGGATCCTCAGCTGGATGTGCTGAGGGGGAGGGAGGCGGGCAGCGTGCGGCCGGGCTTGCTCTGCGGCGGGAGCTGTGGCCTCCTGCCCACCTGGCTGTCCACCCCCGCTGGCTGAAGTCAAGAGGAGTCAGGGAGGCTGCAATGATTTCGGGACTGGCTGCTGCGGCGGGTGTCGCCTAGTCTCAATCGAAAGAGCTTATGTACACAAAGTAATACTGGAATTACACTGTATTTAGGGCAAAGCTGAGCGCCCAGGTTCAGCACGCTCCCTGATCTCCAGCAGAAACCAACGTGCCGCTTCCAAATGGATGTGGAAGTGCCACGACCCTTCCTTTGTCCAGATACCTACAGAGCGTTCCTGAAGCCCAAAACTGGAGTTCTCCGCCTGAAACAAGTCATTTCCAGGCTTATTTGCCCTTCAGAGCTTACATCTCTGTATCTGTGCAGAGCAAATGTCAGTGTCTGCGGCTCTGTGCATCTCTGCTCTTTGCAGAGCATGGCTTTGTAACAAGAATTGCCAGATTGCATCAAGCCAAAAGTCTAAATAATCCAGTCCCTGGCAGTGTCTAGGCAGTAATACATTTTCAAAGCAAGAATCCGTAAAGTTTTTCAATACAGATACCACCCTATATGGAGAGGAATTTATGAGGAAACACAGTCTTTGAGAATCAAATTTCCTCTTTTTCACTGTTGTGCCAAAAGAGTCACTACAATTTTCAGGTAATGATTAGCAAGTTGGAATTTGAACCAGGAACATGTAGAGCTATAGGAATTGGCTTCACAGGTGAGGGAAAAAGTAGGTTCACATCTTCCCTGGGTCAATCACAGAGCTAATCAGGATACAGAATGAGCAAAGCATCACCAGAATAAAAATGATGGCTTACTCTGAAAGATTAATTTCTTGTGCCATAAATACATGAAGCGGAAATTATTTTTTCCTGGCTCTTTTGTTTGCCCAGACTGCTGTTGGAAATAAGGTATTTTTGATCTTACTAGGGATCCCTCTAGCTTAAATACTTTAAATACATATAGGGCCAGATATTTATCTGATTACATAAATAAGCTTACCCTGCACACTTCAATGGATCTATATTGATCCATACTGCCAAGAATCTGGCCTATAGATTTTAAGTTAGTCTTCCTCTGGCCCAAAGGGTGCTTTAAATTCTTTTATTCTAACAAGCCTTTTAGAAGGGCTTGACTCCTATACTCACCAGCCCCTTCTCCATATATAAGAAAACTGGTATTTCCACACTTCGCTGTTTGTGGTCAAAGGAAAGTGCCACTGTTGCAGGGTGGGGTGTGTGTCTTTATTTATTTACCTCATTTTATTTTAAACACTTCATACATTAATAATGGAGAAGTTGAACCGAAACCCCTGGAATCAATAGCCAGATTTAGCCCCTGGGGTGGAAAGTGACCCCTCTACTGGATTTACGGCTAGGATGGCAAGATAGTGTTTGAAGGATGGAATAAATCTTGGTGACATCTTTGCAGAGAAAAAGGGGAACCAGTATAGCTGAAGATGAAAGAACCTCACAAACTTCAGAGAAAAATAATCACCATTAAAACCAAGAAATGTTAATTTATTACAGATGAGGTGTCATTAAATTATAAATCAAGATTTCACAAAAATTTGGCCAGGCAGTCTGTATTTATAAGACTCCCTTCCCTCCAGTTCCTGCTATGAAATGGCGCGGGCGTGTAATGTCAGCTCATCACATAACACGTACTGGTTTTAAAGAGATTAAATCCTGCATCCCTTTTCTTTTGAGCATGGAGAATAGTTAAGGAGAAAGAGAAAACAAGTTTCGGAGATGGACAGTTCATCTGCTTCAGTCAACCAGCGCTCCACCACTGCCACCCAATGCACCCAGCGAAACCCTGCCTCCCATTTGGAATGCCTGGTTTCTTAAATTTTTGTATGCTTTTAATAAAAAACCAATAATAATCAGACCAAATGTCTATTAAAACATGCCCAAACTGCTTTGAAAGTGTGAATTGTCTTGTAACAACTCGCGAGCTTACTCTTAAGACCATCCAGCAGTCACAGCAGAGGAATGGATACACACACCGTCATTTTCAGGCAGCTTTTGTAGCAGTCGACAGCACTAAGAAAAGAAAGATGGAAACTGTCTTCAGCAAAAGCTTTAGTTCTGACATTTATTTAGTGATTTATCCATAAGTATCTCATGTAACAGAATAAAAAAAAAAAATGATCCAATTAATCCACTAATCAATGATAATGAAATAATTAGACAAGCACACGGCCCCACTCTGCCTTGGGCACTTTCTGCCTTCCTGTAATTCTGTTACACAAACCTGGATGTTTCTGCTCCTACCAGAGGAGCTCTCGTTCAGCACGTAAACAGGCAACCTGCTTGGCCCTTTCAAATACTAGGCAGGGGTGTCACTGCATAGCTCAGAGGCCAGCATTTTTATTTCATTTCTATAGTGCCACTGGATTTTACTAACAATGATATTCCCATCTGAGATCTTATTTGCCTCATAAATTCAAAGAGTCTCCTTTATTAGCTGATATGGAGCTTGTGAGGACTCCTACTCCAGAACAGCAGAAGTCAATAAAAGTAATAAATTAAATGTACTCGGCCCATTTTGTCTTGGTCTGGCTCTACCCGTTCCCTTGAAATCCTGACACCATTGAAATGCACTCCTAATGCCCTCCACTACAATGGTAGCAGGGTAAAAAAAAGGAAGAGAAAACAAGTAAAAGAGTTATTACTTAACCACAAGAAACTACCTAAGTGTGCGCAGCTCCGCCCTGAATTCCAGCAGCTTGAAAACAGAACTGCAAAACATTTTGGCTGCAAAATATTGTGGTGTATGTTGCCTCCTCCACTTGAACGAGGATTTTACCTGGCCATAGACTGTATCTCTTGACGCCGAGAAAACTGAAAAGATAAACAGCGAAAGAAAAAGTCATTACTCCTAAAATTTTATCATTAGCAGCAACAGGCTTAAAAAAACGTAGTAAAAATTGCTTGCCGCGTTCCCCTTACACGGCCTCAGGAACTGGCAAAACATCCTGTACGTTGTCGGTTGCTGCAAAGCGACTGGAGCTTAAATGAGGTTTTATCTTTAGTAAGTGTTTATTTCACTCCCCATAAAGTAAACTGCACCACAGTTTAGAAATAATGTATTCACAGCCCTGAGTATTATGGTGAACTCATTATTTTTATTGCTTGCTGTGAAAAGAATACTTCATATTTAGGTAACAGTGGTGTTACAAAATAAGTAAGTAGGCAGGATGGTGCAAAAAAAAACACTAGGTGCAAAATGCACATACAATTATGTGCCTAAGCAACACAGAAATACATTATAACTGCTCACAGAAGTTTCATAACTGTGAGAATAATCACTTATTTGCATGTGCAATTACTCCAGTTGCATATGTAATTACATCAATTGTCCAATTATATCAACTGTTTTTCCAATGAGCTAAAAGAAAAAAAATTACACATTTCTCTTTGCTGTAATAAAAATGCAATTTGCATACATGGAAATAAAGGATTTCTGTTTTCTGTGATATGAAATTAGACTACCTTGGGGTATTGTGCTTTTCTGTTCTTGAATGAAGGACAAGAGTTTCTGTGGTATAAAAAAAAAAAAAAGGTTGGGGCTGGTTTACAGCTTGGGACTTCGCAGTAATATGTTCTCTTGGGCCACTGTAATTACTGTACAGTATTCCGTTGTCATCAGAGAAATTATTTTTTATTTACAATTAAGAGGATACAGTCTTGGGGCACCAGATTTTTAATAACGTAATTTTTCTCTGTAATGACTTACATCATTAGGAATATCACATTTATTTCATTTCTCAGAAATATGTAAATAAATGAAGAATTATAAATTCCAATCGAGAAATATATTTCCAGAATTACCTAACAGCTGCTCTTTCTAATAGCTCAACAAGTGGTAGGAAATCCCTTAATCTACTCCTCATCAATTTAGACGTGCAAAATTGTTGCATCTTAAAGTGCAGCAATAATACGAAAAACGTGAAAACAGTACCCTGGATTTTTTGAGTGATTTTTTGAGAGCATTTCCAGGATTTTCAGATTTTATTTCCTCAGTTAAGAAATAAAGTTTTGCTTAGTCCTTTCACTGCTACCACAAAAAGACTGTGCACCTTCCCTGTGCAGCATAACCAGAAAGGGAAACTTGACCATCAGCTGAGAAGCTCTGCAGTAAAACATTTACAAGCCCCTCATCAGATTTGCTCTTTCCACCCTCCTATTTAGGTCGTGCCACAATCCAGCCCTGTCCCCGGCTCCGTCCCCACAGTTCTGCATAGGGCAAGGTGCACAGGCACGCTGCGGTGCCGCCCCGGCCCCTGGAAATCCCTGTGTTTGGGGCTAAAACTACACACAATTTACGCTGAACAGGCAGCACGCCACCCAAGCAGATGGAAGCCGGCGTGCTCGGGTGTAGCCGAGGCACCATACGTACGCAACTGAATGTGGACATCCAGGAGAGGGTTTCCAGCAGGAGCTGCTGACATTCCTGTCCGGGTCATGCGCCCGTGTCTACAGCACCAGACAGATGATGTTCTCTCTCTAAACTTATATTAAATTCTAAATGTTAAAAAGAAAATTAATTTTGTCTGCTGTGATAGATGAATATCTAATTTGGAGGAACCAGAGCCTGCTCTCGCTTGAGCTAAACAGCAAAAAAAAATAAACGAGCACCCACTCTGCCTTTCCCTTCCTCAGAAGCAGATGGAGAAAAAATACTGTGTAAGGTTAGAGTGGGGTGTGGGTGTAATCTATATGTCAGTTAAATTCAAATTCCTGTTGGGTTATGTTGTCCTACCAACAAAAGACGGGTTCTCTCTGTCATTTACACCTCTAGTTAAGAAAATAAGAAAGGTAGTTTAGCATTGACAACAGACGCTTCATAGGCTTTTGCACTTTTTGGAGGAATAAACAATGTTAATTAAAATGGCATAAAAGTACTGGAGCTATTTTTGCTTCAAAAGCTGCCTCCTGCAAACATTAGAAACGCTTATGTAATTTTTACATAAAGTCCGAAAGGAAACATACACAAATACATCTGTCATTGAAGAATAAAACCTGAAAACATCTGACTCATGTTAGTTGTTCATTTTCAACCTCTTTAAAAGTGACTCGGTCCCTGGATCAGGGATCTCCTTTTCCTGGCCAGCCTGCCCCTGGGCATGTACTGCACGGTGTCTCTGTTCGCTATTACCTTTAATACAGTATTACCTTAAATACTTCTTAGTTTCAGATGTATTTTTCTACTTCCAAATCTGGCCATTATGTAACAGCATGTAGTGAAATTAAATGGAAGGCAACAGAGTATATAGAGTTGATAATCAAAGCCCAGTTGATTTCCAGTTCAAAACCACTCCCCTCTTCCCTCACCAGCAGGTGCATGCACATGAGCTCTGGTCTAGAGGCACTATTTATTCAAACCATGAATTAGACCTTGGGAGAAAGTTTTCAGCTAAAGAAAAGGTTTTTTCTTTTTTAAAAAGAACTTTTCCTGCGTTGTGAGGTAATTAAAAGTGGTGGGATCAAGCAGCTACATCTTACCGTCAAGAGAAGTGGAGCTCTTGTTCGCCACGTATTTCAGCTGAGTTATGGCTCTGGAGTTTGAGTACTTTAAGGTCATTTTTGCACTCTAGCTATGGTAGAGAGGTTTCAGAAGAACAGTTTATTAACGGTGAGAGTCTTCTCGTGCCCTCTTCAGATGGTGAGGATGGTGCTTCCCACGCCAGCTGCGCTCTGCTGCGACGTTTGCGGGCGCTTTGCAAAGAGGCTCAGTGGCGCAGGCTCTTACTTCACCTTAGGAACATGAAAAAAACTCGACATGAGAGAGTTAATTTCAGCGCATCTTTTTACTTGGTCTGCCAGAGGTCCAAAATCAGCTCATATAGAACAAGGTGGGTTTGGGGGTTTGGGGTTGTTTGTTTGTTTGTTTGTTTGTTTTGCTTTCCTTCATCTGCCATAAAAAGGTAGGGTTGGATGAATTTCTGAAAACAACATTTTTTCTTTGCAATAATCTTCATTCTTGTCCTCGGTCACATTTCATGTGTAAATATGTGTGGAACTGTATAGGACTGAGATTTTAAACCTCAATGGAAAACTTTATAAATAAATGCCTTAACAAAATAAACAAATGCAGAAACAAAACTCTTTAATTTATATTTGCTGATCCTTGGGATGAATGCCTGGCTATTCTGTCAGTGAAAGTTTGCTATTAATTTCATTGTGGGCAATGGGGTGCCTCTTAATGTGGCTGCTTACCAACCGTGCTTACTACAGAGTTACTCACAGGCAGTTCAGGATATATATTGACTTCTCTGTGAAAAATATTTTGCATGAAGAAAATTGAGTAGAGAGCTCTGAGACTTCCTCAGAGCAACCTGAAAACAATTCTCCACTCAGCAAACAGCTTTGGGGTATTAAATGTGCAACCGCACATCAGTTTTACAGTCAAACACTTGTGCAGACAAGACTAGTAGGATTATTGAATGTTTGCTTGGAAGCAGTCCGCAGTATGGGGCAGCTGAACACACAAGGCAAACTTACCTGAGTGCCCACAACCCATACTTATAAACATTTAAGCACCTGAAATGAAGTAAGGACTTAATGCACAATATTATTTTCATTTGCCCAACTTTCCTCTCCCCTTTTTCCTTAAAATCACCAGCTGCTCTTGTCCGAGCTTATTTGTGTCCCTCACCAAGTCTGTGTTTGAACCATTCAAACAGATCAGTTAATTGTGTTTTAACTGGTTTCCCAGTGTCACGATACTTCAAAGACAGAAGCTCTAGAAACCATTTAGAGCTCTGGAACAAGAATGAGTTTCTTTTTATTTTAATTGTAAATTCACTTGATGGGCAGAAATATAGAAGGGAGGTATTTAATTAAATAACAGGGCTTCTCTAGACTTTAAACCTTTTGCTTTGAGCAAATTAACTGAATAAAGTTATTATTGAAACCTCTTCAAACGGAGCATTTGGGCTTTCCGCTGTCCATAGAGCAGTTACAAGCATGTAAGTTTGTCGTTTCAAACAGCACAACTCTTTGATATCCAGCCTACACTCCTATTTTTAATGCTTCTCTCCTAGAACAAGTATCAGTATTTTTCCCCTTTAAAAGGGCTAATCCTCAAGTCCCTGATTCAAAGGATACACTTGAAGATGTGCTTAAATATATTATCTGAAAATATGTGTACTAGTTCTACAGAAGACTATGGGTTTAGGCATACGTTGAAGTGACATCCTTAGGAGGTGGTCCTCCTCAGCTTAGGCGGAAAAGGTATACTCAAACACATACTAGAAATGCAACTGCACGTACATCCAGTTGTTTCCAATGAAATTTGCATTATTTGCCAAAACTTCCAAACAGATTGACGCACAGATCACCCAACTCATTGACCATATATTCAAAGACTATACGTATTCAATACATTTATCTCATATTTCAGTATTACATCTGACAAGAAACACGTGCACCTAAAACATGTCTTCTTGATTGGAAATCCAGCAAGAAAGGATTATATTCACTGAAACAGCCGAACATGAAATACGCAATTTATTCAATTGGTGTACTACAGACTGGGACAACTATTTTCTGCAGTGAGGCTGAAGACGTCTTCAGTCTTACAAAATTTCCTGCTGCATAAAGCAAAGATGAAAAATTACTATTCCATGCGAAAGTGAAAAGGGCAAAAACATCCACCTCTGGCACTCCCAAAGAAAGAAGGTGACACTGGGGGCTCACCGGCGGGCTCGTTTCATGCTGCCGAGCCACCACAGCGCCGTGCAGCCGCTCACAGCAAAGAGGAGATGTGCTAACGGGCTCCAGTGGAGGCAACCGGCTGGGTATTCACCAACTGGAAAGCCAGTGTGCCAGATTTAAGGAGCATGTATGGTCTTGAACAGGGGAGAGGAATAAAGGAGCGTCTTCAAAACTGGGCACGCAGTCTTATTTGGTATCTGAGTTTGTAACAGCAAAAAAATAACAAGTGAGTATTATTCTTGCACCTAGAATTAACATGGAAGAGCTACCTGACATCCAGTACAACCAGCCTTAAGAAGCCAGCTGACTTCTCTAGACAAAGCTGCTGGTGCTGCAATTCCCAAATGAAAAATTGATCATTTCTGTATTCAGCTGAAAGTAGCAGACTTTTGCCCCATGCCCTTTTTTATTTGCGCATCAGGCGACGTGCATAAGCAAGTTCAATTCTAAAAATGGTTGATAAAAGGTAACAGAAAAACTATCCATTTAATGCTGTGGAGTACTGGTGTAGTAAACAACACAAAATAACGACTCATTCCTACAATATATTGTGATTCACACGTACAAACAAGGCCTCTTAGAAGAGCAGAAGTCCAGTTAAACTTCAAAAGCGACTCGTTCTGGGGTGGGGGAGGCACTCACTATCACTTTAACTTTCAAAATTTTTCACTAGGGCTCTGCTGATTTCTGAAACTTTGGGAACCGACGGGAAAGTTCTAGAGAAGGCAGAAAGTCAGAAGAAACTGCGGGGTCGGCAGTGAAACCTAAGGATGCGGAGCAGGCTGCAGCAGCCAAGTCCCTGGAGAAAGGAGCGGGCGCTGGGAAGGACAACAGCTGCTGCTACAGCCAGACCTACCCCGCAGCGGCACAGTTTGCCCCCAGGGCTGTTCCCAAAGAGAGTATCAGGCAAAGCGTCGGCTTTGGTACCACCTGTCTTCTCCGGAGGGAACACGTGCGGGTGATGAGCCGAGCCCTTGGCCCCACGCATCATCTGGGGCACCTCCTCCGCACCCCCGGTGCAACCTGCCTGACAAAGGCAGGCAGCCTGATGCTAATCGTTAGCGCTGGGCTTTGCCCGCTTCCCATGGCTTTAGCACGTCAGTTTCTGCCGAAAGCAAATCCAAAGTCACCCCATGGTGGACTTTGACCCAGTAGGGCAGAACCGGACTGATACATAAATACAAACATTTCTGCTAATGGATTCTTGCTCTATTGCCTTAATTACAGCAGCAGTGGACAGCGAGAGGAAACGGGGATTTTTAACTCAGCATTGTTGTATTACTTCATTTCTTGTTTGAGATTCTGGGAAGAATATTGTTCAAAAACACATCCTGGAGATACCGACAGCGGTATTGTCATCTCAGAGTATACAAGGGAATTCAGGCAACGCGATTTGAACAAAAAATGTCCAGTGAAATATTACATTCATATTTGCCTTGCCAGAGCTAAAACAAAGCACTGGGAGAGTTACTTACCATCATACTGACACTGAAACAAATACCGGTGATGATTATTTCAAACAGTACTGCAAACCCTACTGTGAAGCAGTAGATGAGGTCATTTAGCAATGGCTTGCCATCCTTGCTGGGATCGTACTTACGCTCCCGGTCTACCCAGAGGAAGACTCCAGATGCTGCTCTCCTCGTGCCAGGGCTGAGCCGCTCCCATCTGCTGATTCTGCGGGCAAAAGGAAGAATTATTGGATATTTGTACTGAACTACTGCCCACAGAGTTGAAGATAAATCAAAGTGGGAACAATGACTGGAGGAAACAGGCCATTGGTGAATGTCCGGGATGTACTGGGAGAGAAAGGCGTTGGGCTGGGAACGCCAGAAGTCCTGTGGGAGGGGAATTTTCAGAGAGAACAGCCCCAATCTCCAGGGATTTCCGCATATCCCTGGACCAGGAGGTCCACCAGGTTTTTTATATTAGTTTCAAGGCAGGGACATGAGTATCTCTAGTATCGGAAAGAGACTTCCTCAAGGGTTACTCCCCCTCTTGTAGTTCTCCCGCTGTGGAGATGAATGGAGGTAGTCCAAGCAAAAAGTAGAAATTTTTTTGAGGCAGAAAACACACGTGACTTCAGTTCAACCATGCTAATTTGACAAACCTCTCTGCCCCACTGTATTTGTAGTGGGGTTTCCCTCTGTGCCACCTAAGCCTGATTCTCTCTACAAGCTCCCTGTATCACCAGCTATGTTGCCAGTTAGGCTAGATTTCTGTATTGCCACATTTTTGTTAACTTATATGTGAAATACCCCAGTTATGGTTACTCTGGAATATCTAGGTCAAACCCATCTTCCAGGCACCTGCAAGTCTTAGTTTTCATTTATATTCCTTCTTCTTAGCACAGAAAGGAGGGGGGGGGGGAGGGAACTCAGAAAAATCAAAGTTGCCCCAGTGCACCTGACCCAGTTCCTGGCCCATTTGTTCCCTTTGTCACCGAGTTAATGCTAGAGGAGGTGAGCACACTATTGTACTTATCCGCAAAAAAAATAACAGAAAAGTTGTGGTGTGCACAGCACAGCTAATTTGAGATGTGAGGAAGCAGAGCAAGGCCAGCTATTGCCCATTCCTGCTGCTTAATCCCTTAAAGGCCTGACAGATACCATCATCAGCCCAGGGCCTCGGGAGCGATGGAGTCTAAGGAGATTCTGCTCATAGCTGCAGTTTTTCATAAACCTCCGTGTCCCCATGACAACTCTCATACCTTCTTGCAATCCAATATATTTTTAATGGCAATCCTTTACCCTTCTCCTCCTGAGCAGGCTGCAGCTGAGCTGCTGACGGAGCTAGAGGAAATCACTATTAGAAACTAAAAAGAAGCCTGCAATCCTCAGTCCACACAAACTGAGAACCAAATGGCTGCAGCCCGAGACAGTACACTGGAAAGCACCGTCGGCTGCTTCCCCACTGCCCAGGACAACGGCTGGTGGCCACTGGGCCACGGAGGTGCACGGCTTCACTCTGACCCATCCAACCTCTTCCTATGTTCATAAAACCAGCGCCTCCAGCAACTGTTTTCTGGTCCTTGTTTAAAAGGTTTCCTCCCAGGATGAGGGGGCCTTTCCCACCCCGGTGCAAATTGCCTCCACTTTGATACTTCTTAAAAAGAATATGAAGTTTTGAAACGTTCTTGCATCATCTCTACACCTATTTTTTACATTTCACTGCTCATCACACAAGAAAACAAACTACAAGTCAATCGCGTATTCAAGTTTAAATGAACTCTGCTTTCTTTGTGACTTCTTTTTTCATGTATTTGTAGTCCCTACGAATAGGGGTGAAAAAGCTGTCGATGCCTTTCAGATATTTTCAGAGTAAAATGCTATCAAAAGGGCAAATTCCGGATCTCACATCCTAAGACACATGGTACATGTACACACATGAGCATACATACAGGTGACACTTGACATACGCAATTTCACACATTTTCCGTGCTTTATAGTAAAATTGTTCATGAGATGTCCTTTCTAACTTTTTATCTGTAGAGCTACAGAGCATCGTTCTGAAATATCTAGTTATAAAACCCTACTAAGCCAAGTTCTTTCTTTTCCTTCTTTTATCTTTCTTTATGAAAGTTTACACTGATGCCCACATCGTTAATAATTGCTCTGCATTTCCTACTCTAGCCCAAGGTCAATCTGATACACGGTACTTTACAGAAAGTGCAAATATGACAAGGGAGCACTGGGATTTTTTCCTTTATACCCTTTGCATTAAAAATGAAATTGTGTTCTTTTCTCACTTGCAACATTATTTGGTTTTGAGGGAGAGAGAAAGAAACACCACATAAATGGTCTCAGTAACTTACGGAAAGCTAACTAAAGAAACTGAAAAAAGCAAGTGCTCAGATCTTGCTCAGAAACAACCTGGAAAATCAAGAGTTCTATATTAAACATAGAAAGTTGTACAGCACCAAAGAAGAGCTCAGATTTAAACATGAAACAGGTGGATCATTTGTGACTACATGAAGCAAGCTCTTTGAGGACAAAACTTATTTCTGACTTGACTCAGTTTCGGCAGCACTAAATGTTACTTCATTTTGTCCTTTGTAAAAATGAATGATATTACAATGCTATGCGTTAAGAAATTATGTTGACCATTTCCTTTTTTGTCCTCTGCCCTCTGAGCTCTCTTACTGAAAAAACAGATTTCCATTAATAAAACCAATTTATTTCGCTCTGCCTATTGAGCAAGAAGAAAGCTTTGTGAAACTCCCAGCTGCAGCTTTGAGATACTGCGGCTTCCTAGTTCTCCTTCCTATTTCTTGGCAACTTCTCCCTTATTAACATGCATATTTTCACAATTTTTTTAAGGTCAAAGTGTCTCAGTGTCAGAGTGCTAAATGGATGCAGTGCTAAAAGGGTGCTCTGCAGAGGTTTTGTGAGCAGTGTTGCAACAGCAAACCCAAGTCATCTGTTCTTTTCAGCACGCGACAGGTTTTTTTATCCTCAGAACTACTCTAGGCAGTCATTGAGCTAAGCAAACGGAGCTGAGTGCTGGAATCGGTTGTCAAAAATAAGGATCATCTGGAGAAACTGAAGAGGCATCCATATGAGTCTCAGGGGTCCATCGAAAGGGAGGAAAAAACCCAATTCTCACACTTCTTGAGAGACTGCTACCTTTGCTTGCTTACGGCAAGTACTCCTCTAATGATCCCAGCCAGCTCCCCGTCATAAATACCTCGCTGCCAGGAAAGCGTGCTCGTACGTGTGCGTGTATGAACAGAAAAGGATGCAGCGGGAGTGAGGGAGAAAGAGAGAAGTTTCTCATTACTTCTCATTATTTCTTCTACGCAGAGCAGTGGAAATGAAACAACACCCAATTATTGTACAGTTATTAAGGTATTATTTTTATTATTATCATCAAGCTACAGTCCACCTTGCACTGCTGGCAGGCAAAGGTAAAGAGATACTAGTCAACACACCTCCTTCTTGAACTGTTCTTTCATCATCTGTCACATCGTAATTCTCCAGGCAAATCCCAACAAAAATGATGAAAATTGCTTCTCCTACCACAACATAAGGAAAATTCAAAGCCTGTGTTGTCCCATCCAACAGCCTGTAAACATGCACCGGGCAGTGACAGTTTTAACATCTGAAACTAGGTCATGAAAAAAGAGGGAAAGGAAGAACATTCTGAGTTTACTTACATCCGTACTTTATTTTTTGGCTTACAACAATAATTACTGCCAACAACAAAAACAAACAAAAAAAAAGACACACTGTGTCAGCCAAGTCCATGGCCATAATTTGCAATACAAAGCAAAGACACACAGAATGAAGGTTTCTAAAAAATTGTGACGGAAGCCTGTGTCCCATCCACTAGCCCAAATGAAAATTTTGCTCGTGTTTATTGTCGGACAGTCACGTGGTTTATATCAGTGCAGAACACAGAGCACACACAATGTGAGGCAAAGTCCTGTAAAACTTATTTTCCATCTGCAACTGAAGAGCAAATGAAAAATAAAACCAGCACACCTAAAGTCATGTACAGCCCACGGCATGTCTAACAAATATCATGATGAATTAATTTTATTTTATGATCAAAACCTACCAGGATTGAATTGGTATCATAAATTCCAGATCTGAACCTTCCAAAGTGCGTATTCTGAAGAGTAGTAATTGAAAGTCTGTTCAATTCTTCAATGCTTTAAAAACAAAGCTCTCGGGGAAAAAAATTTGAGAAGTCAGGTCAGTACTTTGATAAACCAAGAGCTTAATTATATCTTCACAGAAAAAAAAATACACCACTAATTCCCATTAAAATTGGAAAACCCTTCCTTCAGCCACTTCTTATTTTAATAGAACTCTGTGAAATGAAAATTAAATCAGCCTGTTTGGAGTTCTGGTTTTAAGCTAGCCCACAAACTGCCCTGTATGTTTGTAACTTTATTCCAGGTCTTTTCTCGGTGAAATCACAAGGGCCACTTAAGTATCCAAAATTAGTTGCAATGAATTTCCAAGCCTGGTACTTAAAAGTTAAATCTAGAAATAAATACATTACCTGGCTTCAAAGTAAACGGATAACATTATTCATCTGGTGCAGAAATGAACCCAGTTTCACAGTCTTAACCACCACCTGGCCTTCACCTAATAAAAGAAAAGCCACCTTTGAAATGCCATAAAAGTAATTACTGCATTGCTGAAAACTAACCAAGAATATTTCCCTGCCATACCGCACTGAAGCTTCTTCCACCTTTTCTTCACTAGAAAGTACTTGAGCAGAAGCCAGCAAATAAATTGAACAACAGGTAAAATGGGGCTCGGCTGAACAAATGTACGTGCTGTTCATTTACACCTCTTTCAGACGCTGCATCTGAAGTTTGTAAAAGAACAGATCATGCTTCAAGGGAAGCCATTAACGATTTTGACTATTATTTTCTAGTTCTAATAATACAAAACAGATTTGGAGAGAAATCAGTTCATCACAGCCTTTTGAAGCCCGTGCGAAAGGCACGTACAATAACACCCTGACCAGCAAGGCCAACGAGCCGCTTCTGGGAGGCATTTTTGCCAGGCTGGTTTTAGTGTGATATTTGAATCCTGCGTCCTGGTGGCAGCAAGTGAACCTCCATTAGCGGGCTGAACCACAGGCTTTCACTGAGCAAGAGCACGGCAAATGAACAAAACTGAACCCTCTCTTTTACCTTGCAGATTTTCAAATTCAGTATCTCCTGCATTGATTCCAGCTACTCGCATTTGTAAAATAAGTGGGGTCATTAATGAGCTATTTCTGCAAGAAGAATCCCCAAATCTGTGTTCATGCAGACTAATGTTAACTTAACTTCTCGGTCCTCTAGAAAATTGTATGAAATTTTCACTGGTGTTGCTGAACTTCGGGGCATGGGGGCGGAAATCACAAAGGCTTTGCGATTAATTTTCCTGGATTTGAACACATATGCCGAGCTGTGTTCATTCAGCCAGGCCACCTTGTGATCTTTACTATCAAAATCAGTAGTTCATGACACGCGTAGGACAACAATCTCTCCTGGGAAAATTCTTGCAAACAACGGAGAGGTCAGAAAACACTCCAAGTTGTTAATTTGCCTTTTTATGTAAGTGCGTTGCTGCTTCTTCCCCCCCCCCCCGCTTTAAATTAGCACTTTAGCTACCACAGTCAATGTGCTTAAGCAGCACTGCTTAATTCAGCTAAATATACAAAACCTCTTCTTGGTTCACTGTGATTTGCAATTTAACAATACATATGCAAATGAAATTAGCGCTGGCAAAAATAATTATAGTTGCTTATGGGCAGATTAATAACTAAAGTCTGCCCTGCTTATGTTGAGGTTTAATTTAATTCTGTTGCCTGTATTAAATGAAGAAAGTAATTCCGCTTTCAGTATTGCGTTTGGCAGTTAATATGTGCTCACATGAATGCATACTTATTTAGATGGAGTGAAAAGGACCACGCGTGGAGATACATCCGCATGTCTTATAAAAGTACATACAGTGATAATTAGCTGGTGGATGAAGAGCGTAATGCTTTTTTCTGGATACGCCAAAAAACCTGCTATTCATCATTTGAAAGTGATTAGGATTGGCTTATTACTATAAGGTGTAATAATGTTGTATAAACTGTCCCCTAAGGCTACGAGTATTTAATAAAAGAATGACCACCATTCATGTGAACAAATCAAATTTAGAGCGCCGCTATGAATACCTCCCCCCGTTACGGGCTGGCTGGCTCAGCTTTGGCCGGGCTGAGCAGCGGCAGTCCCCCGAGCCATGTCCCTGCTGACACCGTCCCAGCCGTAACGCCAAAGGGGAAAGCTGGGCTGAGGGGCAACGCCACAATTCGTACAGAAATGCGTTAATTCGTTGGCAATGTCGGCCAGCCGCCGCTGTGAACGCAAAGCGATGGGATACTTGCCTCCGACCCCGTCGGGAAACTCCTCCTTTGGAAGAGCTTGGGGTAGAAAAGCCCTCCCATCACACCGCTCACATGGCGCGTAACTCCTTCCTTCATCAGCAACACGAAATTGGGCAGAGTCCCCCATCCCACCCCTCGCTGCAGCGGCGTCGACAGTGGTGCAAATCCCCACTAACACCGGTCGAGGCATTCGTTAACCTAAAAAAAAAGGGAAAATAATATTTCAGGGTTATAAGCACCTTACAAGATGAAATCCCTTCTACATCATAACGTAATTATCTGGCTGTTTACAAGACTTTTATGTGTTGGATTAGCTTTATTGAAGCCGGTGGGTACAACAGCTGTCTTTCATTTAGGAATAGCATAAAAATCAATCAAACCCCCTTATGGAGCTAGCACGATGAAACTGTAAGAGTTCCAATAAAAACAAAATGCAGATGAAAAATATGACATTTTTATGAAGCCAGAGAAAACATATCAGGGTTGGACATTACCTGTTGGAGATGTGTGCTCGCATTTGTTTGAAATCTACACTTTTGCTACTTAGCACTTATTCTGGAACCTATGTGAGGCAAAGGTAATGTTATCTACTTAACTTGTAACTATTGTTTTTAAACTGACGTACACTTTTAAACAATTAAAGCTCTCCAGTGTTTCACCAGAGATCATATATTGCCACACCAAGCCACAGTTTTGTGCTGCTGGTATTTACGTGATATTCTTTTGGCAAAACACTTATCCGTGTTTAGGACATCTAATTAAAGCCCACAAAAAGGGCTCTCAGAAACATCCTGAACAAATGCACCAAATACACACTGAGCATTTCAGAGTAGGTTCAGATCATCAATTTGGGCTTTTCTTCATGGTCAACATCATGGTTGAAAGAAAAGACAAAAAAAATCATCAATAATCTAGTAATAACTAAATTTACTAGTAAGTAAAGCAGCCAACTGGATGCTAATTGACAAGAGAAATTTATACAGCCAGACTCCGGTCTAAAAGTATTATATTAATACCACTGAAAAAATGACCAGGATCTCTAAATGGCTGCGATGTTAATCTGATTTAATTTGTGCTAATTTATTGTAAAGCTACAGAAATCAGAACGTTGTATTTGAAACGGAGGGAAAACCCTTAGGTGACGTTCACAAAATCATAGTCAACATGGCACTTTTCTAAAATTGTATTAAATTTGCACGTAGATTGTTACAAGTTACCCAAGGTTTCTACACTTACAGCTGCCAAAAATTACACGGGCGTTTGCTGACGTGTTCTGTGTAATCTGTGGAGTTTCAGATTCCATTTGAACGTTACTCCATGGGAAAAGCAAAAGAAAATCACTTCCCATAGTGTTATAACTTCTAATTTTTCCCCGTAGGTAGATTTAAAGTAATTGACAACTCACAGGACTGTAGTTTTATTACTCTAACACCAGTAGTACCTTGAGTCACTACAGAAAGATCCATCTTAAAGAAAACCGGTGCGTCCTGCAGAAATCCCCTCTTTGCTGCCACGGCCGCTACAGTTACTTCATTGCGTGCATGCGTAAGGCACACAGAGGTGTTCATGTGTTTCCACATGAAACAAAACCTTGCAAAATTTACTAAAATTATAAGCATGGAAGTGGGTTCTTATTTAGTTCTTGTACAGCTGCTATAGTTCACACTAAGATAGCTACGACTAGTTTCATGCCCCACATTCAGAGAATCAGCTGTTTATCCGAAGAATAAGATCTATCATATATAGACCAACCAACGTTTCATACCGACTCCCCTTCCTGCCTTTATCTTTTCTTAAACAAGATTAAATTCAATATTTTTCCTTCCACCTTCCTCATTTAAATACTTCTTGAAATGTCACTTCTTTTTGATAATGACCATTATTAGCAACTTACCTCAGTTGCACACTTTTATCACCGTAAGCGCAGTTATGTGTTGTTTACGATCAGCACACGCTTACGTTACTTCAGGATCAGACTTTCATCCAAAACAAACAGCATATACTATGACAGAGCCGCATACAGTATAATAACCTAAAGAGAAAAGAAGATTCACTATGGAATCCTAAATTAACTAGTTCAGTATTAAACAGCGTCATCTTCAGAAGCATGGGTAAGTCTCCCCAAGATCATCAGTTAAACGAAGATTCCTTAAGATTCAGCTCGTGCAGAAATATCGCTGCTGCATGATGACGTGTTTCTGATGGGACTCTGAAGACAAAAAATAATTTGCGTAAGGGACAAGTGCTTAAGCACAAGGGTGGCACAGATGCAAGCTCATTAAATTTTAAAAGTTATTTGAATCAGACACTAAAACTCCTGTCTGCAGTTAATTCCACTTGCTTATATACAGGCATAGAAATTGTGAGACGGTCTTTGATTTTTATTTTTTCTATGCAGGCTGACTAATTGCGCTAAGGAGAGTAAATCCAGTACGATGGTAATTATCCATGCGCAAAATTAGTTTTTGGAGGAACTAGACTTCTGCTCTTTGCTTTCTAATTGGTGCACGGCACCAATCAGCATTTAATATAACACATCTAAGCAAAAGAAAGCATGAAAAATGCTACAGTTGAGCGCTACAAAAGAGGAGTCTGGTTGTTCTTCTTACTCCTCCTTCCTGTCCAGGGCTCCAGGCAGGGACGAGCGTCATGCTCGCTCAGACCAAAGGCAGGCTTCCTGCCCCAGAGATCAAAGCCTCGTTAAGATTGGCGGTGAGCCCCTTTCAGACACGTGGACAATTTGTGCTGCCACCCTATTTCTAAGAGACATTTTTAAAACCACGTGGGGGTCATGAGAGAAGCAAAGAAAACTGTTTCTGCCTCCCGTATGCATTTGTCAGCCTCATCACCAGATTTCCTGACAGTGACAGATAAACCCGATGGCGCTGGCTGTGCTCACGTGGGAAAGCCGTTTCCCTCTGGAATGACGGCCGGCTCCCTTGTACCCCACGCTGCCTCGCTGCTCTGTGTGGGTGGCCGGGGAGAAGAAGGTGAGCGAGAGCCAGTACCCAGCAATACATCTTGTCCTGGTTTCGGCTGGGATAGAGTTAATTGTCTTCCTAGTAGCTGGTACAGCGCTGTGTTTTCAGTGCGGTAT
>JAVKLA010000036.1:23136973-23148140 GCA_034782735.1 Sagittarius serpentarius | reverse complement strand
GAAAAAAAAGAAAAAAAAAGAAAAAAAGAAAAAAAAAGAAAAAAAAGAAAAAAAAGAAAAAAAAAGAAAAAAAAAGAAAAAAAAAAGAAAAAAAAAGAAAAAAAAAGAAAAAAAAAAGAAAAAAAGAGCAAAAAATTGTTTTCTGTGCTTGTGATTTAGAGTCTGCACTCCAGCTCAGGAAGCTCAAGCAGTGACCCCCTGCCCAGCACCAGCACCTGGCAAAAACAAGGGCAGGGAAGGGGTAAGAGGGCAGGGTAACGTGAACACCAGCCACACTGCACACGGTAGCAGTGGAACGCGTACACGGAGGACACTCCAGGGGAGAGACACGAGCTGCATCCACGTGAGGCTTAGCGGCAGAAGAGCCGCTTCCCTCGGAGCGCTGCCCGAGGCTGAAGGCACTGCCCCTGCGCTCGCGGCTCAGGAAACTCTTTTGGGCTGGAGGCTGCAGACCCCCGAGAGCTGATGCAGAGCTGCCCAGCACGGCTCTGCGGGGAAGACAGGCATCCCTGCAAGGTACTGACATTACCTAAACTGCGCATAATACAAATTACCTGTTTTCAGTTATGGGTTCCTCAGGGCAAAGGCATCAGAAGTTGCCTTTTGCCAAATAGCTCCTTGAACAAACACATCAAAATATTGTATAGAAGGAACTGTTATTATATAATCAGGGCTTATAAAACTAACACATTTCTTTACCGTGATGGGTTCCAACTGAAAGTACTTTTTTTCAGGCTTGTTCTAACGTGGCTCCAAATAAAATTATTCATTCCAGCAGTAAAGAATGCAGAAAAAAAGCTTTTGGCAGTCTGAATTTCTCCACCCAAGGGTAGCTAATGCATATGTCAAGCAATGATAATTTATAAGCCATCACTACTGTGGCCTTATCACTAACAGTGGTGTAAATATTGAAAGAGAAAACTGCAAATATGTAGTTTCCTGTGAGCCGGCTCACAGCATGGGTTGCATTGGACCCTCTCCACGCCTGAAACCAAAGTGGGATCGATCTCCACAAACCCAGCAAAGCCCTGAAGGGGCTGCAGAGGGAGAACAAGTGGAGACCTAGAAATCCCGTCCAGCTGCACCGCTGCGATGGCCTGTAAGCAGCGTCTTGTTTTGGCAGCTTAGGTTGGAGCTGACTCATTCTCCCTGCCCTGCCACAGTCTGATTCTCACATGCACTACATCTTCTGTACATGGTTTGACTCAGAAAAATCAGTTAACAGCTAGACAAATTTCTGAAAACAGTGGCTGGCCTGCCCGCAAGATACTCTTGGGGAACAGGATAAGCTTCTGGTTTCCAAAGAAATTCAGGGCACAAAAGCATGCAGTATAGATGTATACCTCCTACTGCACTGCTTCCTCTGTGCAAGCAACAACATGCACTTTTTCTTTTCCCAAGGAAATTACAACTGATTAATAGTAAACAACAAGTTATAAACATAGAAATGCCTCTTCATTTGGCCATAGGCTATACTTCATAGCAGCATACAGTTCATCTACTTCCCTTTTCCTTCAGCCTTTTCTGCCAGAGCATTAGCCATTACAAGCACTTATGGATGATAAGGATGGAAATTTCTTGCACATCTGTATTCAGGGTTGCTCAGTATCCACTATGTCTTTTGCTGCCTGCTTCAGACCAAAATCGCTGCGCTTGGTCATTTCTTTTCGTGCACAATGTAGGATCTACCTTGCAACAGTGGACTTCAGCAGAAGAACTTAGGAAGTCACCTGAAGCACAGGCTTAATTTTGGCATCCAAGCTAACGGTTTAACCTAAGGATAGGCTTAATCTTCCACACGAGATCTCAAATAATTTGAGATCTTTGACAGTTTGATAGGATTACAGGAGCTAATGATCCGGCACTGTCCTGAGAGGCACTGGGACTGGAAACGCCACAAAAATGACAGAGACTTCATGTCTTTAATGGGGACACTTCTCAAACAGACAAACTTACATCAGGACTGCACAAATCCAACTGCATTTTTTTTTTTAACTGACACTGACCAGTACTAAAAGCCTAAAGTTTTCAACTGCGGATTTCCACAGCCTCGGGCTGGCTGAATTGCAGCTGACCCGGGCAGCGGCTCGAGGGTGCTGGACGCAGTTACCCACCTCCTCCCACCAGCACTCGCCTCTGCCGTGCCGCTGGCTTTGATGGCATCCCCTTCCACGGCCTGGGCGCATCCCTGCCCATTTGGATTGCTATCATCATTCCGGAAATCTTTGTCCTATATCCCTTTCCCTCCTGCTGCTTTTTGTTTTGAAACTTCCCGTACCTTTCTGGTCAGCGGGGCAGATCCCTGCTCTACCTCCGTCATCTCCCTGATGGCTTCTTCACAGCTGGCGACAGCTCTGTAGCTTCTTCCTCCCACCTCGCTGGTATTGGAACTTTGGCCCCAAAGTACTGCCCCACAAGTTCACTGCTCTCAGGCTGTGCCTCACCCAAATCCACACCAGACAGCAGATTTGAGAATGTGCGTGTAATATTTAGCATTAAGTAAAGCTCAACATTTCCCTTTTTTGTCCTCCGCTGCTTTATAGATCCAATAACAATTATCTACATTCCAGATGTCGTGTGAAGAGTAATCGATGTCTGCAAGGCATTTTCAAATGAAAAGCATTACATAAAAGTAAGGTAATCTATTATTCTTATAGTTCCTCTAAGCTGATTATACTATTACTTTCCCAGGGATGTTGGGCATCCTCTCATAATGAAGCATTCAGCACAATGAATAATGGAATTATGTTGAAGCAACAGTTTCCTCTTGTCCTTGGACTAACTGCACTTGAACTGTGTGCTGAGCAACAGCACTGCAAAACTGAACAGCTGGTTTTGCAAATCCTTCCTCTTCATAGGACATAGTACCGAGTTTTTTTCTATTCATCTCCAAGACACGCGTGCTGTTTCTGGTGCGACAGTGTTCCGGGATAACAAGCACTGTCACAAATATTCAAAATGCAAATGAAACACATTATTACCTTTTCAGCTTGAGATTATACTTTCAAACATGGTATCAGAAAAAAAAAAGTGGTTTATTTGTGGTGAACTGTACCCAGAAAATGACGGAGAGTTGATATATGCAGCTTGTAAAAACTAGAGGCACAGAAGTCTGTTAGCTTCAAATTCTAAAACATAAATTAATGAAAGGAAAGTGTGAAGAATCCAAGAGAAAGCAAAACACTGGATTGCAACAGAATTACAACAGCCTGTTCTAAATATCCACGAAGCCAAGTCTTCCAACATAGCCAAGTCTTCCAACCGATTTTGGGAACCATCAGCTGCTTATAAAACACAAGCCACGGAGGGCCCATCAGTAACACTGAAATTTAATGAGCTCGCTTTGGGGCATTCCTGGCATCATCTTCCCGGCACGAGAACTGGAAACTTCTGCTTCCAGATTACTGATGTACAAATAGCTTCTCCCCAAGATCCATCTGAACTAGAGAGTATTTAACAGAAGTTGATGGAAAAGAAGGCGACGCCGATGCTGGCACCTGACCTGCTGGCCACAAAGGCTAATGGAAAGGCGAGACGTTGTTCCCTCTCGGGATCACCAGCTGGGAGCCGTCCCTGTTGGCTGCTGCATGTTGCAACCCCCCAATCGATTTCCTGTAGTTTATTTAACAGGGATGGCAGGTTGGGTTGGGCTGCTGGCGGAGGTGTACACGCATCACTTAGTGACCACCACAGGTCACACCTTTGCTGAGGAAGGGGCTCAGACGAACGCGTGGATCAGGATTCACCTCCACACACATGCTCCTGGCTCCGCTCAGGGACACGGTGCTGGTGGCAGAGACTCCTGCTGATGTCCTCAGATTTACGGCAGGTAAAACCACTGACTTCAGTTTTCTACTAACTGACAAAAGAGACTCAAAAGCAGAAACGAGATGCGTTTTTTCCCGGGGGGGGGATGTTGTCAAGGGCATTCTGCGTGATGTGTAACTAGATTAGAGTATTTCACCCTCAGTTTTCCTTCGAGAACTCGGCCGGTGAGCAGGCGCACCCCACCGGGAGCAGGCAGGAGATGCCCTCGCTTGCACGGGAGCTGAATGGGTGATAAGTTTCAAACTAAAAGTTGCTGCAGCACAAACTCCACGCTGTGTTAAGCCTGTTCCACTTTTAGACACAGCAAACACCATTTGATCCTAAGCGGTACTTCCCTACAAAGGCCAAACCTACTAACGATGAGAAATTAAAGTGGACTCGCAGTCAGCCCAAGATGAATATCAAGTCACAAGAGGTCAGACACTCAGCTTTCCTGCTGTTTTCCAGTGACGTCTTGCGTTTGATCCTACATAATTACGCTGTGCTTTTCCCCAGCTGGAGCTAAGTGACTTTTAAATTTAGTGCGTCTCCACAGAGATTTATGGCTTGCTCACCCCTCGCAGGATTCAGCAAGACTAACGCCGCCCCGTAGGACCTCCACACCAACATCAGGACTGTCAGCAGAGAAGTGATGATGACAAGATTTTTACAGTGAGAGGCTAATAGCTGACTCCTCCAAGAGACAGAAATTAGAGATCTATGAGACTATTTGGACCATCTTTCTGCCACGCCGTTGCTCAGCCCTGCCTTCCAAGGCACAAGGACGTCATTTAGCACCTCTGGCTCCAGCGCTGTGTGCAGTCAAGAGAGAGGAGCACGACGGCTGAGACTCGCTCCTTCCCTAATAGCCCTCACAGTGAGAAGAGTCTGAAGTTGATTTGTTCTTCCATTCCGTTACTTCTAATTACACCCTCTGCACTTACGTATTGCACATTTAACATTGCCCTGAACAAATACCGTAAGGAACAAAAACTTTCCTTCAGTGACCTGAGGGGGGGCGGGGAGAAAGAAGAACGGGAAAGCAAAACAAGCATGACTACAAATATATTTGTGATAAACGCACTGTATGAGTTTTCTAACAACGTGAAATTTTGGATTTTGTAATATTGCCAAGGTCAGAGGCAGAAGGTTACATTGGATTAAGGACACCAATAAATTCTTTTTCTACCTTGAGGTCATTGAAACGTGTGCATTTAGATACGCTACACAAAGATTTCTATAAGTAAATGCTTTATTGCTTTTGTCTCCTTTTTTTTTCCTTTACCCTTTTAGATGCATCAAATAACTTTCAAATCGTTAGATACAATAAATTCTTCTAGATGTTTACCACATCCTTAGAGGGAGAAAGCTTATGCATCCTTACATTAAATGAAAGAAATACCTTCCTCCACAATTTTCCTTTATTCAATCTGAAATTTAAATCACAAAAATAATAACCGTGAACAGCATTAAAATCTCACTGTCTTCTCTGCAAAATCCACGGCATTTAACTTATTTCTGTGACTACCTGCTGTTGTACATTTTCCCCACAGAGAAATGACTAAAAGTTATGTTGTAAGGATTTTTGGGTTCATAATAGTAGAAATGCAGAGTAAAAGAGCTATAGAAAGAATCGTGCCCCTGAGACCAGTCCGATCCCTGAAGCAGTTCAGCTACAAGTTGTGTCGTCACGGTACCTGCCCTGTTCAAATGAGACATCTACCTTCATCCTCCTGGAAACATGGGATGGAAATTGTCCCCAAGCGAACAATATGCATATGGTGCCATGCCAGCTTTCAGCATGACAAATCTCAGAGAAAAATGGCCAAGAGATTAATAGCTCCCTTTTATTAAATGCATTTTTAAAACCCTATGAAATTGCTTCAAGGGAGTAAAAGTTAAACTGGGTCTTCAGCCATCACAGGCAGGAGAGTTTTGATCCATTAACCTCACATGATAAAACATGATACAAGGGATGTCAGACAGAAAAACACAAAGGAATTATTTTACAATTCACAAAGCCAATTTGAGACCAGGCTAATGACCATCCAGACAGTATGTATGCGCTCGCCGGCAACCACTCCTGCAGAGTCCGTTTCATAGGATCACACAGTCCTCGGTCACATCAGTAAGCAAAGAGGGATTTCTTTTTGGCATTTTGCTTTTGCAGCACTCTGCATTCCTTTATGCGATCAGAGAGCCATATAAAAGAAGAGCTGCCTGACATTAATAGCTTTATGATGCAGCTTTTTGGTGGGGCAAGCATTTGAAGTCAACAAGCATAAATCACAGAAGCAGAAATCCAAATTATCCAGGCACAGAAACTGCTGCTACATTCTTTGCATATCTCAAGTCTCCAAAGGAGTACAGGCATAAAGACTGTATGTAAGGAGCTATAACAAAAAGCAGCTGATATTTCAGATACGTTAAAGAGTATCTGCAAATAAACAAATACGACACCCCTCCACAGCCATTATAATTTTGCAAAGGAATGCCAACTATCATTTAAATCACGAGAGAAGTGCTGAAACCAGATAGCACAAGTCCTAGTCCTCTACCGATTACAGTATTTATTGACTACAATGCACACATGATTGCAAGCAAACAAAACAAGAATTTGGTGTGAAAGGAAGGGGGATTGTATTTTTCAACATAAGTTTCTCATTTCATGCAAATTCCGTTCTATTTTACAGAATTATTCTCACAACCGCGAAGATGTACCACCTCTAAAAGCTCGAATATCAGCATGCAATTGAATTAATTTTGAATATGGATGAAATCAGAGACTCTGCACTGCAGATTTCAGAGCCAAACTTGGTTCTGAGGTGCATAATAAGCTTAGCAGCATTACTATAATAACACAGATAAAACATTTACTGCCGATGTAGTGTAGGCCATTAAGATATCCCACTGCACAAGCTCCATTTGCACCTGCACTCCCTCTATCTGACTCTAACACCTTTCCATTTTGCTGCTGTTGGAGTTAAGTACTTCATTTATTTTAAATATGTTTATCCTACCTTGCTGCAGGCCAACGCTCTTCAGGATTTCCTTTTTCCTTGTGGTACACTGACTGAATTTTAGAGATGTTATCTCAAAATTCGCCTCCTCTGGACGCTGTCCAATAGCCCAGCACAGCTCTTCTGTGCCAGTCTTCATCTGCCAGCATTACAGATGTCATCTTCCATTACAACGCACTATGCCAGCTCCTTTTGTTGTTTGCAGCTGCTTTGTAGGTACTCGCTAGTGATGAGAACCTTGACAAATCCAGAAGCAACACTCTGCGATAATTGGTGGACTGCAATTTGCAAATTGCCAACAAAGGTGGCTAATGAAGTTGGCAAAGCACGAGTTTGAAGGCAGCAAAGTCTTTGTAACATGAGGTGCTCAGTATTAGAAAGAATGAAAGAAACAGACTGGAGCCCACAGTCCCTTTAACTGTCCAAAAAAGGTTGGTATCGGCATCTAATCTCTCCAGCCAGACAACCTCAGGACAGCGTCTGATGGGCACATTTAAGCAAAAGTTCTCCACTTAAAGCAAGATCAGCAAAAGTTTTTCTTTAACCTTGGCCAACAGGTCACAAGGTAAGCTTAGTGCGGACCTCAGATGAGAACACAGCAATAAGTTCCGTTAGGGGAAGCACGCCATAAAATGGCTGCCGCGCGGCTCAGCGCCGCGCTCAGTGGCTGCCGTACAGGTTAGCACCTCGCTCGGCAGGACTGGCGATCGAAATCAAACTACGTTTCACCATGTTACATCTTCCATCGCAGTCTGTCCCATGAAAAGCATGGAAGTCTGATAATTATAGGAGAAACTATACATCACCTCTGGCGCTCTGCTTTAGCTGCAGGTGCTTCCATTCCTCAAAGTGTATGCGTCTACTTCATAAGAAACTTTTATACTCCAATACCTGCTCTCCATTCTGTCTCACTGGACTGTGACAAAGAGCCATTAAAGAGCCTTTGAGCATCCTTGAAACAGCCATTCCTTTGCCTTGCCCTGTCCTCTTCTGGAGAGCAATTTTTTGTCTGAATTATTCAGCAGTTATAGCATCAGTTATTGTTTTCCAAGACAGAAGAGGAAGAGAAAAAGTGAAAAAAGGGGGGAAAGGGGAAAAGAGAATTCCTAGTCTTGGTCATTACATGCCAAATTTCTACTCAGAATAAATTTTCACAGTGGACCATATTGAAAATGCTGACAGACTCTTAATTGGTGTTCCACAGAGCACCATACACAGCTACGCTGCAATAATTTGGAAATGTCTTGTTTAAAATACATTTAGGCTATTCAAAGCAGATATTGATATTCACTTGTAGTATGAGCATGCCAGCAACGCCTTGAAGGCATCTCTCAGCAACAGAATCTTTTTCAGCAGCAGGTGGGACGAAATGGTGACAAATGGGATGGAAGGCAGCACATATGAATAAACTATATAATATCCTGTTTGTTTCCCCAACTTGGCTCCTTGCTTTGTTATTTTTCATAAGCTGGCAGTGCGAAAGCAGCCAAAGCACAAACCCATTCCTGCATCTCGGTCCCACAGAAGATTGGAAGCAATTTCTGCTCAATATGCTATCCCCAGGAAAGCACAAAGCATCTGTGGGGAGACTAAGAGAAAGCAGCGCTGCCTTAAGCAGTAAGCGCTGATGAATGAAACTCTGGCCTTCTTTCAGAGTAGATTTGCAAGGAGGGTTTATTAACAATAATGCAATTGCCATCTCGGAGAGGAAAAACCTGCAACCTGAGAGCTCCCTCTGAGCAATCTCATGGCTGCTCCCTTGGTGGGTGCGTCATGTTTGTTCGCACATAAACTAGAAACAGCCTCCTGTTGTGCCCAGACCCATGCCGCTGTTGGGGGGGGCGGGGGGGGAGAAAAACTGCTTCTCTAAGGATTGCTGCAAACTACATCATGTGCACTTGCATCTGGCAAAGATCCAAGATTTAAAATTCTTTCTAAAGCAGAAAGAAGAAAAAGTAGCAAAGTAAAAAAAACGGGTTTCCAAAGCCTGTAATTTACAAAAAATAGCAGCTACTTTGTTATACAAATCTTGTTTGTGGCATGTGCAAAAAGGACATAAAACATCTAAACAATATCTAATTAGGAGAATAAGCTCTTTACAGAGATCTGATCCTGCACCATTCAGACTCAGTGGGAGCTTTGCCATTTTTTTCTTTGGCCTTGCTTTTGGCCAGGTACCACAGCAGGTTTTGTTCATCCTTTATCATTATGTTGTCTTCTCTCATGTTGCCGTAACTGTGAAATGAGACAATAAATATTTACCTCCCTCCCACAGATGAGGGAAGGTTTAATAAGTTAATGCCTGCTCACTGTTTGTGGGACTGCTAAGTACCAGTGTTACCTTTAACTATTGAAGCAACACAGCAGCAAACGCAAAGCCCTGTCTGATATTCAGGCCCGTTAAACTGTTCTCTTGAAGCGACCTTTGAAAAGTTGCTTTATCCATGCATGTTAAATCATGCAAAAGGGGTTCGCTATCTCCATCACTCAAAGACAAAGATGAGTTTGCTACAACACATACACACAAAGAAGTCAAGTATACATCACCTGGAATGTCGTATGCCCTTGGACGTAGGGTAAGATCTATTTTTAGGAGAGATTTTTTTTAATTTTTTAAATTTAGAAGTACGTTAAGAAGTTAAAAACCATATGCTTCTCTCCCCACAATTCAGGGCGTGGCTGCCCTGGCACTTTTTGGGTCCACGCACACATTTCACAGCGTGCCCATGTCCAGCCCCACAAGCAATTCCCTCTTGATCCTGCTGGCAGAAATGCTGCTCTCTGACAATGCCGAGATATAGTTACACCAGAATTCTTAGAAATAGCATTCTACCTTTTGTTCATTTTTTCTTTTCCGTTTTTTCTCTAAGTCCTCTTGGTACACCATCTCTCCACTACCTGGACAGAGGGAAGGTCTGCAGCACTTTCTCGTAACGGCTGCCAATGAAGAGAAGCCTGTTGTGGATTTGCTCGATATGAGTTAACGAACAGCTTTTGCTTCGGCTCCTAGAGGAAAAGTTTCCGCTCTCAGGTTTTGCAGAGAGGGGGACAGGACACAGTGGACGTTGAGCGTCCTAACTGTTTCTGTAGGTACACTGAAAAAAATTAAGTTCAGAAGAAAATTAAGCATTTTTTGTGAATTTCCAAAAGGGGGGTTATAAATAATGCTCTTTGAATTCCAAGATGAAAAGTGACTGAGCACAAGAAGCAGGATTCTTCTGTCAAGCTGATCCTTTCAAGAAAGGAAGCAGGGAACATTCATCCACTGCACTGCATGCACTGAACAACTCATCTTTAAGGAAAACATGGATGCGTTTTCACCTTGCTAGAAAAATACTAGGGTGAAAATACCCTCAATGTCCTCTATAGTCCTCATCAAAAAACCATGAGCTGCCAGGGAAAAGAAAGTCTTGTAGGAGCTGCACATCACCAGGTATCCATAGGCTCCGGCCCTCCTGGAACCACTTAACATAAAACTTCATCACTATCGCCTTCATTTCCAGAGTAATTAAATTGGAATTTATGATCAAATATCAAAAAAGCTACTTCACAGATGATTTGAAACCACGTTTAAGCACAAACATTCGTAACATTCACAGATTCTTTGTATTTAGCATGCCACAGTATAACAGACACAAAATCCAGAGTAATACATGAATATACATTTCATGTACCCATTACTGAGATTCTCAGTTTATAGGTTGAAGGGTTAAAATGTCTGCAACCATTCTGTACACAGAATATTAATGCTGCCTAAGAGCAAACGTCACATATTGTATTTGCTATTGTAGATTTTAAGTATCACTATAAGCATTTGATTACTCTACTATATGTGCATAAACTGTTCAATATAACCTATGGTTTTCTAAAATAAAACTACATTTTAATTTAGTTGTTACATATATAAAGTGTTCTTTATTATTGCTATGGTACAAATACTACTTATTCAAAGGAACTTTGCCTTTGATGGGAGCAAGGACAGATTATTCCCAAACGATGGCGTGCCTTTACACAGAATTCAGCTAACCTGTTGCCCATATATTTATGGTCAACTTCAGAGAAACACTTTGTACTTTGCAGGATAATAAAGTTCTTTGCAGCAATAACCATGGATCCAAGTGACAAATACAACTTAATCAAGTGAAAATCTATTTCAAACAGAAGATAAATGGCCTCAAACCTTGGTAGTTATCTCTCTGAGATTAATGATCAACTTTAATTTAATAACTGGCTTAATACTTCCTTTTTGAAATTTTCAATTAACCTAAAGTCTCTTAAAAATAATATTCCCGGGCACTTAACAGAATCATATTATTTAATGAAAACAAAGTTAGAAAAGT